>VKOC01017653.1:0-130285 GCA_009364415.1 Spea multiplicata | reverse complement strand
AAGTTCAGCCTTTCCCATATCTGTTTATTTCTTGCTGTTGATCCAAAACGAAAGCAGAAAAACCCAGTTGTGGCTATTTCCAATTTTGCAAGGGAAAAAAATTCCTTCTTGACCCCAGAATGGCAGTCAGATCTCTCCTTGGATCAAGAAGATGTTTCCCCATAATTTAAATATTATATCCCTGAATATTATGTTTTTGTAAGTATTCATCCAATTGTTGTTTAAATATCTGTACACACTCTGATAAAACTACATCCGCAGGCAGAGAATTCCACATCCTTATTGTCCTTACTGTAAAAAACCTTTTCCTTTGCCTTGGACTAAATCTCCTTTCTTCCAGTCTAAATGCGTGACCACGTGTCCTTTGCATAGTCCTGTTTATGAACAGATTTCCACACAATGGTTTGTATTGGCCCCGAATATATTTGTATAATGCTATCATATCCCCTCTGAGGCACAGTTTTTCGAAACTAAACAGATTGAAATTTGTTAACCTTTCTTTATAACTAAAGTGCTCCATTCCTTTTATTAATTTTGTAGCCCGCCTCTGCACCCTTTCTAGCGCTATAATATCATTCTATAGAATAGGTGCCCAAAATTGCACAGCATATTCAAAGTGTGGTCTTACCATTGATTTATGAAGTGGCAAAATTATATTTTTATGCCGAGAATTGATGCCCCTTTAGCAACTGCTGATTGACATTGCACATTGTTTCCTAACTGCATAATTCCCAAATCCTTTGCATTTGTTGTTCACTACCATTTAGGGTGTAGGTTGCTTGTGCATTCCTTACCCCGAAGTGCATAACTTTGCATTTATCTACATTAAATTTCATCTGCCATTTGTATGCCCAGTCCCCCAGTCTATCTAAATCGCTCTGCAAGTCTGCAGCACTGTAATATCCTGCTCACATTGTATTACTTTATAGAGTTTAGCGTCATCTGCAAACACAGAAAAATAATATGTTGAATAAAATTGGTCCCAGGACAGAAAAGAATCCTGGAAGATTAGACACAGAGGTTCACTTATTTCCTGACTCAGCTCCTTATGTACTCGTGGGTGAATACCATCAGGCCCTGGAGCTTTGTTGACATTAACTTTCTTTAGTTGCTGCAGCACCTTGTCCTGAGTCATCCAATCACAATATGTTTGCACATTTTTGCAGTAGTCTTCTGCATTACTAGGGACCAGGGAGATTAGTAGACGAAGACAAACACGAAGATTCTTCATGTTGCATGTCTTCGCCTACGTTTTGCCGCCGCCATGTTCGTATGTTCGGTATTTGAGCTGAACAATGAAAACTCACCCTTCGTGTTCGTTTTCATGTTCTCCTGTATACTAATGGACTACTCATTATCTCCTGTGGCCCATCAAACATGTTAAAATTTGTCATTATTCATCACAAGATCTTAAAACTCTATAGCTATAAAAGTTACACTGTTTTTATTTATCTATTTATCTGTTGCAAAAGCCACGGGCTATAAGTGTGAAATAGTTATTGTTGATGGAAGTCTGTGATGGTGAATATTATTTAACTTTACACTTTAAACCAGCTTAACATGAGATTTTAAAGTTATGGTGCTGCATGTCTAAAATACATTTTTTGACACATTGGTTCTAGAAAATAAGAGTTCCCAATTATGAAACAGCAATTTTCCAGACCTTACATTTACTTTATTGCAATTAGCATTATTAAGAAACTTTCTTTTCTTAGCTTTCCTTTCAATGGTAATTCATAATGTAATTATAGCCCTGGACATTACAATTAACTATATCCTTTCCCTTTTTTATGTACAGCGTGCATTTCAGTCTGTTCATTTAATTTCAGCAGGAAATAGGATTTCTGTACTTTCAAATGGATGGATATTGAGGGCATATCCTTAATCAAGTCTGGGTACAGAACCATTGGCAGGTAGACAGATCATTTCATGTATTGAAAATCTAAAATAAGGAACAAAGTGGTAAGGCTTTTTTTTATACAAACCCATGTAAACTCTTCATATGGTTTGCATATCTACATACAGTATATTCAGAAGTGGGATTTTAGTAACCACTTCCGAGCTTTCTTACTAAAAGATAAAATCCTCACACACACACACAGAGACTTTGGCAGTCTCACACACAGAGAGTCAGGCAGTCTCTCTCTCTCACACACACAGACTCAGGCAGTCTCTCACACATACACAGAGGCTTCAGGCAGTCTCTCTCACACACACAGACTCAGTCCGTCTCTCTCCCACACACACACAGACTCAGGTAGTTTCTCACACACACACACACAACACAGACTAAGGCAGTCACACATAAATAAGTAAAATTTACTGTAATTGTGAACAATTTCAAGCTGTTTAGTATATATATATATATATATATATATATATATTATATATATATATATAAAAAAGCAGTAATCAAATTGTTCAATGTAAGTCTGGAAAAAGTATGCACTGGTGCATTTGAAATAAGTGATTGCGATTTGTTTATGTGACAAATGCTGCATTTGGTGAAATTTCTTTGGTGTCATCTTCCTTGTGGGGCATTTCTGATATTCTGATATATTTTTTGTTACTTTTTCTCAGTCCTTGCAGAATGATAGCACGCTCTTAGAAAAAGTGCATTACATCTTACTGTGGCTGAAATATCTTCGCCAATACAGCATGTGACATAACCATTAGGTGTTTAGTATCGAAGTATGATATGCTATATATCATGATATACTTAGACATAAAATTCAGCAGTTGCTTCAACGTGTACTTGGAAGTGAATTAGAGTGATGGGGAGAGCTCAGCAGGGATTTTCCAGGCTGTCAGATTTAGATCTGCTTCATGACTTTCTTTAGGGCTCTTCACACAGAAAACCCACTGTACATCAATTCCCATACGGCTTGTAAATTCCCTTTAACAGAATACACTTTACAATTTGTATCCTGTGTACAGCAATGCACTTGTATCGTATTGTCTCATGCATAATGATATATGTGATCACCACATATATATAAATATACCCAAAAGTTTACTTTATCCTTACATTTTTACCTAAAAAACCAATGCTCACTAATGTCAACATTCAGCCAACATTCAGTGTATGATCATCTGTTACATTTTTTACCATTCGTCATTTATTTTTGTTTAACAATGGTGCAAATGTTTATAACACTGCCAGACACCTAATTATTATGTTATTATGTATTACTTAAGATATTTCAGCCACAGTTAAGAATATATATAAATATTTTATTATTTTTGAAGGGGAGAAGATTAACTCTTTGCTGGACACACTTGGGGGATCAGTGATCCATAAATCAGTCCATATATTTTATTTGTCCTGAGTGATTTATTATATGACTTGATTTGTTTTCGTTTTTACAATTAAGAAGAAAATGAAGAATATTGGCTACTTTATCATTATATTATGTTGCTCCGCTTGTATCAACCATATGTGCATACCGCTAGGTCCAAACAAGAAATATTTTAAAATTTTTGTTGATTGCCAATACTTTTTTCAGTGCTCTTGTGATGATTATAATTACCAAAAGTATAGTGAGAGATTAGGATTCTTTTCACTTACAAGAGCACTTATTGAGGATAATGATAACGCTTCTCCTTGCTAACGTGCTAGTATGATTTTGGATAGTTTAAACTCTTGACCTTTCTAGCAATATACAAATTGTTCGATTTAGTATTTATGGATTCTCATGTGCTTTTTTTTTTGTTTCTAAGCTGTGTCCTCTGAAGAAGTGCCTTTCTGGGCAAGATTTTTAAAGATTTCAATCAATAAGACAAAATAAAATTAACAGTATGCTTATTTTTCATTATTACATTTTTCATTGACTGTAAACAATTTACCAAACTCCAAATTTTCTCACTGACTATCATCCAAACAACATGTACGCTGCTAAAACGTTATTAAACGAATTATCCCCTCCATTTATGTAGACAACTACTCCTCTATAAAGAATAACCCCTTCTGCCCGCGTAAACAATTTATAAATCAAATTTTAAAAAAATATATAAATAAGAAATGTACAAAATCTCCCAAAGTGCCACTCACCTGATCTGCCACTCCAGCAGCAGATCTTGTACAGCAGTGTGCGGCTGGTATGCCCGGCTGCATACTATGTGAGCATAAAACATATTTTTCTTGATCACCATTATTTTAGATTTGTTTGATTACTAAAGACACATTTTACCTCAGTTGTTTTCTTGAATAATGATGCTGGGGGGAAATATCGCTATCAGAAATCACTATTTTTGGAGTAAAAAAGATTTAATTTAATTAACAGTTATTAAGACATTTTAATGAACCATTTGGTAAATTACAGATTTAATGTAGCCTTTTTTCTTCAAGTTATTGTAGCTTATTATCAGTGACTTGCAATCACAATCACAGTTGTGGCATGATTAGAGCATATTTATGACATCGGGTCTTTAAGCGTTTCAATATATTATTTGTAAATTTGAATCAATTACCAAACTGATGCTGTTATTGCAGTGTTAGCTTTCAGAAGATATTTTTAGTATTCTCAATAATAAATAATGTGTGAATTAAGCTTCCTTTACGGTGAAATGTACCACACATCAGTTGGGATTACTTCGCTATGGATGGTACCACATAGCAGTACCTTAACACTGTTGTTTCTTTCTTAGAAATCATGTGCAAAGAAGAGGTAACAATAGCAATTTCAGTTGTGTCAACCATCTTGGGATAGTATTGAGTGAGGTAGGTTGTGGTGAGCGGCTGGGGTGCACCCTTGAGTCAAGCCAAGGGCAGCCCCTAAACAAAATACATTACTGATTGCATTTAGTTTAAGCTCATAGCAAAGTGTTCCTCTGTTCTGTCCATAGAATTGCTTGATATCTTTTACTAGGCCATATAGTAAGATTTATGATCACATGGGTTCTGAAGAACTCGGAGCAAATTTGGTTTTGAAAACATATGTGCCGTTGCGCAATGCCACTTCTCACTACCTTTACTGCTGCATATCCCCACCGCAACCAGCTAAATTGGCCAAGTAACAAATGTTTGTATTTGTCATATGTCATTATAGGCTCATTTAAGGAGGTTTCTCTTCTTTCTTGAAGTCAAATCTTTACATTATGCACTACTTGTTACATCCTGTACATATCATACAGTGCTGTTGAATGTCATAGCACTATATAAATCAATAAATAATAATAATCATAATAATTCTATCATATTTTACTCTGTTGCTCTTTTTATGGATGAATGAAAAATGTTACACTTTACACAAATATAAAGCCTTAAAGCCACTCATAAAGATGTTATTTGTCTCCACAGGTAAATTATTAAATGTATAAATGGTTGTCATTGAAGAAAGCTCTTTTAAACCAAAAGGTTAACTGAATTTTCATATTTAACATTACATAAAAGAATGCATTAACTCCCTAAGTATAAGTGAGTCTATCTGCAAAGTGGACAGGCAGCCATATTGTTTGTTGTTTGTAAGGTAGCCACATGGAAGCTGCAGTTCAGGTCTGGGATGCAGACCTCTGTGTGTCAGTCAGAGGAGATCAGAAGATCATCTGAACTGGCTCTTGTTCCCTACTGCCAACAAACCCAGGACAGGTGGGGCATTTACACAGGACACCAGGACAGTGTCCAAAAAAACACCTGGACATTTGGGAGAGATGTGATAAGGAGACTTTTCTCTAATATCTTGTCATTTCTTTTTTGCTGCTATTTTTTAATAACTCACAATTTTGAGGATTATGCATAAATATATTGCAAGTACATGATAGCCCAACACCCACAGACCAATAGTAACTGTGGCCCTAGATCATTTCCCAAGTCCAAATCCAAAAAAAGTGTGAAGAACCCCATCTACTAGGTTAACTAAACCATTGTTTCAATTAAAGGCATCCACTTGTGAAATGTGAGTTTTTTCCATATAGTCATCAAATGATTGATATCTTTTTATATGACTATATAGTGATTCATGCTTTGTTATTTTCTGGTGCTAATCCATCAATTTGTTATTTTAGACACTAATGCAGTAACATACAACTGATTTACATAATTATATCCCACACAAGCTCTGTACCGTCTGTTAAAATATACTATTTGCTTTCCTATAAAATGTTTATTTTTAGACAATATAATTCTGTTGAAAGCAGCAGAGCACCCAGTGCAGTCAACATAATTGTTAACTCTGAGCAGTCACCACAATTTAAAAAAAATATAACATTATATCAATATGCAAATGTTCAGTCTTGTATTGATTCCAACATTCAATTTCTGCAAGCTCGGTATCATTATATAAAATATTCACCATCTTTCCCTGCTGGATTTTACTTGGAGAAATTCTTTCTGCTAATTATTACAACTTGAGTGTCTGTTGAAATCATTTGGGACTTAACTCAAAGCTTTCCTTTTTTGCTCCATTAAAGAAGAGCTGTCACTTGTAAGATAAAAACCATAAATGAATCCAGCTCTAAAAACCACCTTGTCTTCATATTTTTTTAATGACCCATTTTAAAATTATTCTGATTAATATTATCCAGCTTTGATATCGCATCTGCCGCAGCCAAAGCCATTACTACTGTGTTCGAAAATGGAATACTTTTGTTTGTTATGGGGTGTAGTAAGTGAGGCAGGACTTTACGTATAACTCTTTATAAGATTATGCAAACTATTGTTAGTTATTTATATAGCAGTTAAGCATTTATAAAATTAATACTGTATTTATAAACGTATTATTGTATGTATACATACAGTATTGTAAAGTTTCTGGTACGATAGTGTGATACATTCATACATTTGAAACATTCTTAGCTCGTGAAAGGAGGTGATCAAAGAGTGAAAGAGGGATTTGGATACAAGAGATGTGTTGTCCTTCTTGAAGAGGGACACTTGGAAGTATTCAAAGGCACAGCCAGGGCATCTTGTGCAACTCTCCTCCATTTTCAGTGAAGTATACATTAGTATCCCAAGCTATGAGTTGTAATGCTTCCTGGGTTTTCTGTGCATTGTTGTAATAGACTGAACATAAGTCCCTAGTGGAGACATTGCTGACATCCTCACAGTTCCTCTGTAATGTTATTTCATATCTTCAGCATCATATCCCTGACATCTATCAGGGACAGGAGGGAGCATGGTTGGGGCACAGCCACCCACCCTGGACATTTTTGACCAAACTTACATCAATAGACTTGTGGAAGAAAATAGTAAATTCAAATAATTGGATTTAGAAATATACTTTGCATTCAGCTAAAAAATCTACTTCCCCTTGCTGAATGAATTCCATTAAAACGCTCCTGATTTTTGTTGAGGTAGAAGAAGCTGAATATCTGCTCTAGTCTGCAAACAATTTGCAAACTACTGATGGTTCCTGGGACTTGTTATTCAGGCCGTTTGTTGGCCTTGTCAATCTCAAGGGGGGTGCAGGAAGCATCTGAATTATAACCTGACATTGCATAAATTAAAAGAACGATGTTATAACTAGCTGATTCCTGCAGAATGTTTTTAGATGAAACTTGGAGCCAATTTATATTATTACAGGTTTACCGGTAACTTGATTTCTTTGCTAAAATATCCATTGACATACTAGTTTTTGTCAGCTTGTATGAACATGCAAATTTTAGACATATGTACTTGCATTAAAAATAATGCAAATAAATGAGTACGTTTCTTCGCGAGTTGCTGCTTGCAAGCGCATATAGCTTAAATTGTGACTCAAGATCAAGTTCAACGCTTCTACCTATCTTTCCTGCTTTTGATCTAAAAAAAAGCAAAAAACCCACTTATGCTATTTTTTAGATTTTGAGACTTAGGAAAAAAAATCCTTTGTGACTTTGAAAAGTAATCAGTTTTCTCCTTGGATCAAGAAGCTCTAAAATATTAATGTTTATTTAATCATGTTCTGCTTTTCTACAATAAATATCCAGACTTTTTGAAGGCATCCATTGTATTTTTTAATAGCACTACCTTTCTTGGCAGTGAATTCCATACCTTTATTGCTCTTACTGTAAAGAATTCCTTCCTTTGTTGTGTATGAAATCTTCCCTTTTCCAGTCTTAGAGGATGACCTCTTGTTCTTTGTACATATTGGTCCTGCACAAATTTATACAGTATTATAATGTTCCCAATAAGACGCTGTTGCAACTTTTTTAGTCTCTCTCCATAACTAAGATCTCCAAACCCCCTTGATTAATTTTGTATCCTTTTGGACTTTGCAGCTGCTGACTGGCATTGTGCACTGTTGCTAAGTCATTATATGAAAATTCCATCAACTGTGCACATGGGCAGTAATGTTAAGTCTTTTGTTCTTTAAGCCTGGCCCGTTTAACCAAAGTTCCTGCAGGCGCTCTAATCTTGACAAGTTTATCTATGTCACTCTGTCATTGGAAACTCTCAAAGTAAATGCCACACGCATTTTCTTTATTGTACATAATCCATTTCTTCCCTCATTGTTACAAAGGCTGCCTGAACATATTGTCAACAATAAGCATATTAACAAAACAGACGCCATACACAGGTAGCATAACGTTATCAACCTTCAGAGCTGCACCAAGACTATTGCAACCCAGAATGTTTAATTTTTTATTTAAAGTGTCAGAATTGTATGGTATGATGGAAAACATAGGCAACAAACAATAGGGGCTCAGACTGAAACATTTTAATATCCCTGATATCGGCATAGTATATTGCAATAATGAAATAGAATTTTCTTGCTTATGAACATTTTGAAGTAGAAAAATGGTACCAACCGCATAGTACTGTATTCTGTATGTTCATTGTAATTAATATGAAACACAAAAATATGTTTATTAATTTAGCTTTTAACTCAATAGTAATGGAAACTGTTGATGGGAGTATCAAATTCGTCCTCAAAAAGATCGTGTGATTACATTTTTGAAAAATATTCTAACTAATTATTTTACGTAACTGACTGTGAAGAAGGTTGTGAATGCCTCATGTACAGTAATGCATTACATTACATTCTGGGAGGCATTTTATGGTCTCTTTCAAGTACTAGCTTTTCATCTTTGAAGACTTACATGATTGCTGCAGCTAACTCCCGACCACCCCTACACCACAGATGATCAAACAATCTTTAATTAAGATCTACGTTTGCAAAGCAATTTACATTATGTACAACAAAATGCAACCTCCATGCACTTGAACTATTAAAATAGCCACTAGTGCTCTGACTGTTCTGTTGCTCACTTGCATTTTATTGAATGACATTATGGTGTATAATAAATAGTTATTGATTGCCAAGTGTCATTTTTTCCACACCAGTTCAGTTTATGTACATCATATGATGGTGAGATTTATATTGCCAGTTCATCATTGCATTCTCAGGATTTTATTAGCTTTAAATGGCTCATAGGTATAGTCATTAATCAGACATGGATGAGTTATTTCCCGCTTTAAAAGGAACGTGGAGGGGAAGAAATTTGAATATTTTTTCCTTTTTAAAAAAAAAAAATAAAGACTTGTTAACCTTAAGATTTCCATTTTAAATGATTATTTTCACTTTACCAAGAATTAAATACAGTGTGTGCAATATTTTAAAAAAAAATATAGAGGAATGATTGTGAATAAAATACTTTATCATGCATTTATAGAATATTTTGGTTATCATTATGTCTGCCTAAAAACACAAAGTGGAACAGAAAATGTACATTTTTGCAGGTTTTGTGTTACATAATTTTCAAGCATGGCTTTTTTTATTCAGTATTTCAGATTACTTATTATTGAGAAAATTGGGTGAGAGTAAGGGGAAACAAGTTTACTGATTTTTAAGAACTTAAAAATGTTTTGTATTACAGTGGCCTAATATGAGCCTAATTGGTCAATAGCTGTATATATCTCTATCAACCACAAAAAACAATAATCATTGCATGGCACTCACATAGGAAAAAAACCAAATTGCACCTTAAGACACAAACACAGATATTATTCCAATATCACAACTATGTTATTATTATTATTTTATATTATTATTATTATATTATTATTATTATTATTTCACAAAAATACCATTACCAAGTAGAACATGTTATAGTTCATTACCTAAATATTGCATACCAAGATACTTTTTGTTAGTATTATTATTATTGTTATTATCTGGGAACGCTACCCCTGATCCACATAAAGCCACTTACCGTATAAGAGCGAAAACTCCAGGTTGTCTACCCTGGAAAATTCCCAGGTATGATTATTATGTGTTGATTATTCCCTTAATATTGTTTTTAGGACAGTCAGTAAATCTAAGTTCACTATTTTAAGAAAACAGCTTACCTATTTAGTTTGTGTTCCTTTAACTCTTAGTGGGTAAAGAAATAGATTTTGTCCATATCTTTCCATCAAAGTTTTCAAGTATGTTATTTGGTGTATTATGAGGCTTGTAGCATTATGTTATATTCCGTGCACTAGTTCACCATAAAAAAATAGGATGTCATAAAATCTCTCAAAATTAAATTTGATTATTTCTGTTATTTGTATTTACTTTAATGAGGGGCAATTTTTAGTAGCAGTTCACAATAAAAATAAAACTATGACTGAAAGCATTGAAGTTAAGTCTTCATAGACCTGCAAGATGATATTTTTAATGAGCTTTAGTGCATAAACAAAAGGAGGGCATAATTGAATGAATCTAATCAGGATAAAGCAGGAGTTTGCCTCCGGGATCCTGCTGAAGTAATTTTATCCCTTAAACTAACAGTATCAGAGGATCTGATGACAAATACTGAAAATTTTATCACTGTAGATATTTTTTATTTTTTAGCACATTTAAACTATTTTTGAGAAAATGAAATAACAATTGTTTACTCAATATCATTGGAAGGTAAACCATGCACAGAAATGTATTCAATATTTATTCAATATATAAAATCTAAATATAAACCTATATTACTTACTCTCTTACATTATCATTCTGGAATCAGCTTGTATTTTAAGTATTGTGGCATCTCATGGGCTACACAATCGCTGTCATACCTTCTAACAGTTCCTCTTTAGGAGGGACAGTATCCTTTGAATCCAGACCCTCTCTTTTCTCCCCGGATATCCCTCAGAATGTTTCCTGCATACAAGTGTATCCTGGTGTTCTATAACCTTAAAAGTCTTGTGCTTGGGGTGATCATCTAGTGCAGTGCTGTGAAAAAGTATTCGCCCCTTACTGACTTCTTCTATTTGTTCTGCTTATTTGTCATATTTAAATGTTCACATCATCCAACTAATTTTTTTATAAGACTGTGTGAGTTAACACAAAATGCAATAACACAAAACACCTAATAACTGGTTGCGACAACCTTTGCAGCAACAACTGCAATCTAAGCTTTGTGATATTTGGTCTTTTACATTGTTGTGTAGGAATTTTGGCCCACTCCTCTTGGCAGGACTGTTTTAAGTCCACACTGATGGGTTTTCAAGCATTAATCGCCTTTTTTAAGGTCAAGCCACAGCATCTTAACCAAATTCAAGTCAGGACTGGGCTATTCTTAAACCTTTATTTTGAACCATTCAGAGGTGGACTTGCTTGTGTGCGTTTTATCATTGTCGTGCTGCATAATCCAACTGCACTTGAGTTTTAGGTCACAAACTGGGAAGGTTCACCACGGTTCTGAGTTTCCTTCATTTGTTAGATGGCTCTCTTGAGTCCCAGAGCCCTAGAAATAGGGCCTTTGTAACCGTTTCCCCGACTGATAGATGTCAATGACTTTGCGTCTCATCCATTCTTGAATTTCTTTAGATCATAACATCATGTGCTGCTTTTGAGAACTTTTTAGCCTACTTCACCGTGTAAGACAGGTTCTATGTAAATGATTTTTCACAGCACTGTATATACGTGACACATCCCTACTGGTGCCTCTCCCAACACTATATCAATAAACTAAAAAGGCTGAAATACAAAGGCATCTTTCTATAAAGTAAATGCAAAGTAGTGAATATGCCTCTTAATCATAGCAGAATATATTCTTGTTTTAAAGCATCAACTCATTTTAGTAATTAGAAAATATAGGGGATCACAAAAACTGCAAATTTGGAAATATCGAATTAGATCTCTATTAACATAACATTTGATGTCCTTTAAAGCAAAATTATTGTACTTTGGAGTTTGATATTTTAAAGTACAATAATTTTGCTTTAACGGACATCACTATGTACAAGCAGAAAAACAATATGAAGAAAAAAACATTTTTAATAATAACCGAATCCAAATTTATAACTGATTAAAAAATATATATTTTCTGTCATGTACGTTGCGTTTTATTTGTAAAGTGTATTTCAGAGTTTTCACATATGCAGATAAAAATGTGATTACAATTGAATACAGTGTCATTGGTATCATAGTGCTAATTGGCATTTGAAAATTGTGAAATAGACATAATAGAAATAGTGAATGTCCACCACTGAGTATTCACATTTACATTGATGCATACTGACAGCAGAGAAGAACCAATTGACCAATCTTGTCTGAATCACTTTTTACTTATTAGGTGCTTAAGATAGAATGAACATCCTAATCTTTCATCAATGTATCTCTACTATTAACCATTAAAAGCCAAATACAGTTTTTCTTCCTCTTTACCTTTTCACTTTTCTTTTCCTATACAGGTCTATGGACTACTTTATTTTCTTTAACCTTTACCATTATAAAAAGCTACTTCTATTTGCAGACAGGGCTGGTCCTTGACCATATATTGGTCAGGCAAGAAGAATCTTTGGTACCCCATACATGGGATGTCGATTTGATATATTTAGAATGTCAATAGATCTCTTATACATACTAACATAGAAACACAGAATTTGACAGCCAAAAAGCCCCATCCAGTCTGCCTATTTTATCAGATATAAATAATCATCAATGTGGTGGCTTCTATTACAGACCAACCTCTACACATTGGGGACATTTTCTAGAGTGATTGCCTGTATCCTCCTGGTCCCAGCCTAGGCACTAAGGATGCCCATGTTTACAAGCTGTTAAAATTGTATAATGCAAATATATAATGTATTTGACTTCTTTCTAATCTCTAGTATATCAGGGAAAGCTCTATAACAATGTTTGGATCATCCAGAAACTATTTACTGAAGAAAATGTAACTATTTACATTTATATAGACACCAAAGTGGCAGAACAGTTCAATCGCTACAGGGTTCTTATCATTCTTTGATTTTGTTATTTCCCTCCATGTTGTATTAAATGTGTAACATTTATTATATTAAGCTTTTTGAATTCAAAAATATAGCATGTTTTAATAAAATTAAAAAATACATTTATGAACCTTAGCAAGCAAAAAATATTGTAAGATACTGTTGGAAGCAGAAATAATCAGATATTTTAAAAGGCTAATCATTTTGTTACTATTTTGTAAACGCCTAATATGCACAAACATATTCATACTGTAAATTAATAATTGTTGTTGCTGTGCTGTTCATAATTGGATTGACATATCTGCAAAACTAAGAAGATTAGAGGATTTTTATTCTAAGCATGGCAGCACAACAAGTACGCAGACACTAAAGCTCTGCACTATTTTAGAATAAAACACTTAAATTAAATACTTGGTGGACTCCTTATAAAATACAAATTAATAGATTTTTAAAGAAGTTCATAATCAGCTAAATAATTAGACTAATTGAAAAACACATGATGTAATTTGCATTCTGCATGATGTGCTTTTTTATTTATTTTTTTAATCTTGCAATATTTTCCTTGCGTCGTGTAGATTGCAGTTTCGGTTTCCAAAGGCATCACAAATCTTTGATCATTCTTATTTTTATTGCATTAAAAATGAACTCAATCACTGACGGATGACAGTAATATTGAGAATGCCTAATTTGATATTCCCATTGACCCAATGTCTCTGGGTGAAGCTCTGTTTTACTGGGTCTCCAGGTCGCGCTCCTCATTCTTCAGCGGAAGGGAGCAGTTTTTAGCCACTCCTAATACTGTAAGCCAACATATCCCAGTTAAACATCTTAAGAAATTCTACAGTTAAATTGTCTGATCAAGTGCACCAGATCGAAAGTATGGTGCCATTTAAAGTATTTGTGTGTCAAATATTGGTAGGATTATTTTACAGAAATAGAGGTCAGGGATGTATCGAACATGAATAGGCTGTGATGGGGCATATTAACTAAACAGCTTTCCTATGATTTTTCTGGTCTCTCCTATTCTCCATGCATTGTGGTTTGAAAAAATGAAGTGAGCAGGGGAGGGGACTGCTGTTCACAATGGGATGATTGTAAGGTGATTGCCCAGTACCTCAGTACCTTTTTCTGCAGTCAATACATTTTTGTTCCAAAAAACAGGTCAAATAATAAAATATAGAGTGGTAATTTCATTCTTGACATTTTACAATATGTGTTTGTACATACTCATGTTTCCATGTAAAATTAACTGGTTCTGTACAACTTGATGACAGATTGTCTACACAACCATTTGACAAATCCTGTAACCAATAAGTTACGCGTTTTACACACCATTATATTATTAAACCACTTGGTTGGCCTTGCCTCTTGGGCCAAAAGACCTATTCACCCCTGTACGCACACAAAAAGGGTTGTGAGTGTATGTGATATTTTTGCAATGGTTCAGCGAAAACAATATTTGAAGAACAGTGGCCTAGGGGAGAATTGCTGGTCTCACCATCTTGCTACCCCTTCTATGGTAACAATTATCTTACTAATTACATCTAATGTACTCGTTATGTGGAACCACATGCTTGAAAATTGCATAAGTATACGGAGGTACATATACAATTAACAAGAAGTAAAAAATAAACTGCCTGATGATAATGCTGTAATATATATATATATTGTAAGCTCGTTTGAGCAGGGCCCTTCTCACCTGTTGTCTCTGTAAGTCAAATTGTTATGTCACATACTACTTGTTTTGTCCTGTCTGCAGCCCTACGGAATTTGATGGCGCTATATAAAACAATAAATAGAAAGTGCTGTAAGTTTTAGCACTTTGTTTTTCAGTTCATGTCCCCTATACATATTTTACATATTTTAATAAAACAAGACTATAAATATTCTATTTTCTTGGAAAGAACAGTGCTTCCCGGTGCCCTTTCTATTTCTAGTAACTGAAGTCAACTTTTGGGAGTTTCAGTTGTTTAAAGAAATATGTTATTGAATTTATGCCAAGAGCCAGGAGCAGATATGCCAGAGCAGCTTAGAAGAGATAGCTAGCTTAGCACATGCACTTTGTAGTATACTTTGCTTCCTCGGGCAAACTATGTCGTGAATCATCAGGAGCTTTGTGAATTTGCTTGTAAATGGGGGTAAGAATGTCTGAATAGGCAAGAAACAACACATCAAAATTGGAAAAAAGGTGTTTTTTTCCCTCTGTCTGCACAATACTCATTTTTGTGCCTGGCACCAATTTACAACATTTAAGGTATGCTTGTTTCAAGGTATGTATGTTTCTTTCTTTGTCTGCAACCAGAATGAATCAAAATATGAAATAAATATGGGTATAAAATAAGAGGGTCCTTTCAATTAATCTTGCCAAGAATTCTAGTGTTCTGAAAATGCCTACCTTTAATATTAAAGCTCCAACGTGTTTTGCTTTTGTGTCTGCTTAATGATACTATCATAATTGCCTCAATTTTTTGACGCTTCTCAATTTCCTCCAGGCCTATGCAGGCAGGACATTTCATTAATTGTACAGGCTTATTTCTTTTTTGATGTCCTATCATCCTGCGTACAGTCATCAAACAAGTTGAAAGGAAAACCCCAAGGTGTTTCTGCTGTAAAAATTCTACCTTAATCTATTGGTTAAAAATAATATTATTCCAGTTTCTGAAGCACATGATTTAATTGCTAATGCTATATATTTGTGTTATACATTTAACCGAATTACATAAGCTATGTGTACCAGGTGACTCCGCTTGTCCTTCTGGCACCAGGCTGGTATATTTTTATTATTCCTACAGGAGCTGACATGGATACTTAAACAAGCAATTGTCTTAGTGAGTCACCCTTCCCCCATCACCACTATCCCTCTCCAACATTCATTGATGCAGAACGGTTGTGATCACAGATTGTAAACAAAGTCTTCTTTCAGTGAAGCTGTCATTGGTGACTCCATAACTGTAAACAACAAATAATTGGCCGAATGGAAAGGCTCCAAGTCATTTTTACCAGACTTTAAATCTACCGGCGTTAGAAGCAATAAATACAAAGTCTTTAGATAACTTTTGCTACGCCTTGAAAAATCTAATACTAAATACATTAGTTGCTTTAAATTTATTTTTTGGCTCATAAATTAAATTAAATTTGTGTTTTTCATCTAAAATTGAACAAATGACAACAGATACAAAACATTAGAATTCTCTGTCCCATATTCCAACTTCCTTCTCTTTCTAGGACTTCTTGTTCTAACTCGATGTGTACCTTCCAAAGCAAGCACATACTATTTTGTAGTTCCAGCTTACCTACATCATCTTCCCTCCCACCCACAGCTAGGGTATGTACATTTTTAACTTTATATGGAGAAAACTATTCTGGCTTAGGACAGCGGGTCTAGGGGCAGCAGCAGGGGAGGCTAGCATTATCTGGCCAAGGGGTATCCAAAGCCAAATTGCACCCAGGCCCCTCACCCAGCATAACACATTTACATACAGACTTACTGTAACCCACTCACAGAGACTCTGGTACACACACTCACTTAATAAATCATACCAAGCAGGCACAGTCTCCATATTATGCAGTAAAAGGTGCTGAGCATCTTTAAGACACAGAGTGTCAGGATATGATATCATATGCTAGCACTGAGCAGTAAGGTTGTCAGCTGTGGAGGACACTCATTTAGTTTAATTACATGCCAAATATATATTTATTTTCAGTATGTCATGTCCATGATTGAAGTTGGATCATAGAACATCATCGTTGAAATGAGTCATAATAGAATATAATGACTTAAAATGTGAGCTCAACTTGTTGTGCTTCCATATTGTTCTTCCATCGTTTGCTACATATATGTTAGTTAATAACAGGTAAGGTGTATTATATGACATAAAATCTTCATGTGACAGGAACACAATATATTGGCTGGTGAAAAATATATAAGCTGGAAAAAATTCTTGGTTACCTGGTGTTGGCTCCGGCCCAATATCTGGCTCAACCTGACTTGGAATGACTGTGAGCTGAATCCGAGCCAACTTTGCCTCTAGTTTAGTATTTTGGTCAACATGAAAGCTCAAAAAGACTGTACTAATGTAGCATGTTAGTCCAGCTTGTCTGTGGTCTGGCTTAACCTTAGCTTGTCCACTTCTAGTATAAATTCAGGGTTTTTTTTTTAGTACAGATCATTATTGATTATGGTTTACTCTCAGACAGCTAAAACAAGTTTTATGTAAAAGAATACGCAAAGCTTATTGAAATGACAATGTAGCTCTCAGGAGGATCACAAGATCAGTTTGCACTTTAATACTGGTGTTCCACGCTGTCTGCAGCCTAACTCGATTCCAATGATTGATTACATTCATAGTGAGAATAGGAACCTTACTCTTTGTTAATAAACCTAATATAACTTATCATGGCAGGTCCATTGAGGATTGCTAATTTTAGATGCTGTGCATGTAGTATTCTTTGCAACAATCATAACTTAAATAGATTGGGAATGACACTGGTATTATCAGTACTGTTTTACTGATGTAGCTCAATTTACTGAGACATTTCTCTGGAAATAAAAGCAGTAAAGCTCTGGAATTTATAGATTAACATGAAATGATGAAGATCTTTTTTTTAATATATTTTTTACCCAATGCCGTACTGAGAATAAGAAATCTCAAGGATGCAGTATAATTTAAAAAAAAAAACCGCAGCCTTTAAAAGTAACTCAGTGATTTTTAATGTTACTTTCTAGCCATTATAAAAGCTTCAGGGATGGATTTTCACGTGTTAGGAGCATCAGGCAATACAGATGGTGAGGTGTCAAGATCCCTTTGCAATTTCCCCATAAATTGAGCAATTTCCCTCATTTCTTTGAAAACGTTAGAAAATTGTAAAGAAAAAAACACTTGGCTAAATAAATTGAATGAGAGAGAAATGCATATATTTTGCAGGCTCAGATGCCATTTGCCATTTCAGAACAATGCAGGTGGGCATGTAGACCTTAGGTAGACAAAGTAGTCTTTTTTAGTTACTAGTACTGCATTGAAATAAGATTTCGAAATTATTATGCTGGTTTTTATATAAAACCGTTTTAGTTTTTAGCTGTTATTCAAGCCAAATCTACTAGACCAAAATCCTTATCATAACGATTTGTGGTAAACAATCGAATGGCTTAATCACCCAAATGTTAAAACAGATCAATCAATGAAAAGTCCACGAAGGAAATGATTTCATTGGGCAACCTGTACAACCTTCGCATTGCCATAAAGAATCCGCTCTGTGTGTTGCGTATAGAACAATTTCATCAGACGAATGGCCAGAACGTATGGGCAGTAAAAAGCGAGACCCTTAAACAGGTGCAGCTGCTCCGTTTTCCCTCCGGTGCCAAATCAAAGTAAAGAACGTAAACAGATTATGCAGTGCACTCTGAATGAAAATTATGTGAACACGCCAGTATGTCCATTCAAACCAAAACAGCTTTATTGATCTTCTACATACCCATATGCGCATGGTTAAGCCGAAACGCGTTAATGGGCGAAAAGCGTAAAATGCGGATTTTCTGTCTTGCTCATGTGGTTTTGTAGAAGATCCATAAAGCGTGTTTGGTTTTAGTGGATGTACTGGCGCGTTCGTGTAACTTTCATTTGGAGTGCGCTGGCTAATCTCCTCACGTTCTTTATTTTGGTATGAGAAATAAGTCACCTAAAATATCACGACAGCCTCCAGGTCTGCAGATAAAGGACATATTTTGGAACAAAATAAAAGTAAAACCATATGTTTACACTTGTATATACTATATATATAGAGTTGTATTTATTCATTTTTTCCATGCACCTGTGTTCACGATCTAGTCTTGCCTTACTCAAGGACAAACAGAGAAGTTGAGTATCATACCACAGTTTGCACAACACATGGCAGACATTGTCTTGGCCAGGTCTGACTAGTTATTACATCATATGATGAGCCAAGCCATACATTTGACTTAATTTAGGCTTGAACCTTTACTGCCTTGCCTTTACACACATGGATTTGTCTTACTAGACATCCTACGAAAGACAACATAACCAGTAATTGAGCAACTGAGTAATTAAAATTGTTTATTAATCTCTTAATGCAACTTGAAAAAAATCAAGAATAAGATTTAATCAACAGAAGACTGCACACTAATGTTAAAGCTGAACAATTGCTAAATAATCGAGATCTATGCCCAAATAGTGTACACTATTTCCAAACATGTATTGAGAATTTTTCATACATCTAATATTCAACTTTTTTTCTAGTCAACTTGGGAATAAAATTGAACATATACTCTGTATGAAGATTCCAAAAGAAACACAATGCCTGCATGTATCGATGTTGTACACTCGATTAACCTCAGTAGCAGCTGTCAAAAAAGGAGATGAATTCCAAATATATGTTTTATCATTGAAAATAGCAATTGTATGTAAAATAGCTTGATCTTAAATGGATCTTGTTTTCCTTAGTATAAAACAAATGTTGTTTTTTTTAATATGAGACCGGTTTAAAAATTAGAAATAAATCTTAATTGTTAAGATCTTTTTTTGTGAAAAAGTAGCATTTCTGAATAGACAGTGTTATATTGTCTGTAGGGAGCAGAACAGGTATGAGATCACAGATGTTTAGTAACAGATGGACACTGGAGCACACGCTATCACCTTACAACAGGCAAAGCATCCATGACAATCAGATAACAGCTCAGGCTATTTTGTAAGTAGCTCTTTTAACATATCAATTGAATGCAGCACAACGGACATAGAAACGTACACATTGATGTCTTAATGACTTACTACGGATATACATTATGCATGATGTAACAGCCATTCAGTGTATGAGTAATGTGATATAAAGTATACGGTGTATTTGTTATTAACAGTGTTTGTAATGTGTAAATCATGTGAGCGTGACTGTAGTTTCATTCGTTTGCTTTTGTAGAACAAAAATAAATCAGCTTCATGTGAATAAAAAAGAAGAAGTCACTTCTACTTACACAGTGCATGATCATTTTAGTATAATTCCATTCATAATCTGCAAATTTCAAGTTATTGTAGTATATAATTTGATGTCAGTTGTATTTTACGGCATGTAATAGTATTTGCTGGACTGCTTGTACCTTATTCATTAAAAGAAAATGACCCGAAGATGTCCCTGCAGATTGAAATGCTCATTTATTTATACGTTTTGTGGTACGCTCTGTTAGCATTCATTTGTGAACATATGAAGAATTATGCATGTGTGGTTTCATCTTTAATTCTTATTTTTATATTAATCTGCAGATCTGATGATTAAAGTACAGCTGGCAAAATGCCACATTTTTAAAATTAATTTAATTTAAAGCTTTAGTATCTTTATAATCTTATAGCACAACAGTGCAAGGTCTAATACAGGGTCCAAGTGTATTTATACACTTTATATATACCTTGTACTAGTGAAACTGATATCTATCTATCTATCTATCTACCCAAACATCACCAATGCTGGTTCAGACTTTTCAATATGGCTGCTTGGATGCTGCGAATGCATGCAAACACATATTTCATTCTCGATCTAGGGAATTGTGGATAGGTACGGACCCAGCAGGGGTGCTAGGGAACCTGTGCTAGGGAACCTATGTTTGGAAGAAAGTGTGATGGTGGGCATTACATAACATTGTGGTAACTTGGAATTAAAAACACAATATTTTTTTTGTTTTTACGTTTTATCTTTATTTGTGTGCTTTAGTAATATATGTTGATATCTATATCATATACAACAGCTATATCAAAAGTAATTAATCTACAGGTATAGAAAGAATGAAAACACATTTCTAAATCACAAGGTCAATTTGCAATTGCAATGTTCATGGGAAACAGATGTCTCTTCTCTCTCCATTAGAATAAAAGTGTCTTTCTTTTCTCCTTGATCATATAACAGTAAAACATCAGATTACTGGGGAAAGAGGAAAATAAATCTTCTTAGAGAACATTTTCTCAGAGATTAGAAGGTCTCACTTTATGTTTTCTTTTTGTTATTTTCTTAATGATTTGATAAACTACTCCGCAGTAATGAGTCACTTTGAATTAAAAGCCTTCTTTCTTCTTTAGTTCATTGACATTTTTCTAAGCTGTTTATGCTGGGGAAAAAAAAGTCTCTTTTGTAATAATCAGAACACCAACCACTTCCTTTATCTTAATGTTTGCCTCATATCAGTGATGTGGATTCTGGGTTTTGATATAGAGACATGTTTAAGGTCATATCATGGTTTCTCCTTGAAATGTAAGAAATGCATTAGAGTAATGGACTAGCCTGTGAAAACAATTGTTGTGACCCCTTGAATGCTGAAGGGTTTTTATAGTGCTTTGCTTTGTATGTGATGAGTGTCAGATGCTTTATTTAGTTTTGACTTTTACCAGAATACTCTCTTCTCGAGACACAATAATTGTATTAAATTACAGGCTCTGGAGAACAGACACACTTTACCCCGAAAACTATGTATAACATAGCATTGATTTTTTCATTTTCTATTTTACATATATATTAGAATGCCCACGATTTTAATCTTTCAGTTCCAGAGTTTGGGGTTCTACCATGGATCTACCAAGACATAATGTCATGTAACATGCTTTCATTATTAGTGGGTAAGTGGAAACTAGACGTTTTCGTTCTCATTTTCCTCCTCCTCCTCTTTCTCCTGAATATTTAGGAGCTGAGTTGCAATGTTTTAATGTTCATGCACTGGCAATATACACTTGTAGGGGAGGAGCAAAAAGAGTCATATATTTTTTTATTACCTCTAAATTAATATAGGGAAAATTCTGCCCCAGGATGCTAGGATGTCAGTGAGCATATCTGAGAATTCTCCGGGATTGATTCAGAGTCTTCGGGTAAAGATCTGCATTCCTGGGTTTCCAGTTTGGGTAGGGAGGCTGTGTGGGGCTATCAGCACCCTACAAAAGGCTAGCCACTTATATACCTGAAGCCAGTTCCCCAGAAAAGGGAGCTTTACGCGTACCCTACTCTGGAAAAGTTCCCAGTTATGGGTGTGAGGAATGAGTATGCCCCAAATACGAATTATAAACCCCCAGCCATACACCCTTACTAACACATGCTATCTATAAATAAAGAAAACAAAAAACACAGACACATGTCATTCGCAAATGGGGGGTGTGGGCTTCTATGAAAGTTGTTTTATTTGGTATATATATATATATATATATATATATATATATATATATGGGGAAATATCTGGGGAAAATGCTTTTCTAGGTTAAGTAAAAGGTGTTATAAGGTTGTATCTAATAATGGAAAAAAACAATATTTGTCCCAGCCTCCCAATGGGTAAATGTGTCTCACACCTCTGGTACTCAAAGGGATAAAGGTAATGTTCTAATGGGAAACATCATTGTTAGTACATTTGCATTCCCAACAACTTCCTAGAAAAAAAGCTTATTAAATGTTGCATTGTTTTTGTGTGATCAGACCATGATAGATCTTCTAAGGTTTATTTGTTTAAAATATACAACACTGTTTTCGTCTATGCGGAACAGCACCCAAATAGGCGGAAAAAAGGGTGTATTTACCAAAACAGGCAGGCATGTTCGTATTGTTCCCACATACGGAAGGATGTGCATAAATTTAAATTATATGACATTATATAACATTTTTTCTTACTAATTTAGATGGTTAAAAAAATGTTTTTTCCCCACAGCTTTCCGCAAATGAAGTTAATTATAATACAACATGTAAGATTCACACATTTTAAAAGTTGGCTTGTTTCTAGTGTGATACTACTAATGATTTCTCTGTCTAAAAGTAGAACTTTATAGATCAATTATTTTTATATCAACTTGGTTTCTTTGAAAAATTAAATTTACTTCTTGTAAAGTCAAAATAAAAATAAAGTTTAAGCAATTTTTCTCTGTGTTAACCTCACTCCGGTGACAATTAACTGTTTTCACTTTTCTTCCTTTATCTTCATTATTTCTTTCAGTGGAATACCTAAATCTTATTACTTAGAATTATATCTTTGTGTAACATTGCATTAGTGTGAGTTAAAAGCCTCTAGGTCTTTTATTTATGGCGAACAACAATGCAATAATTTTAGTAACATGAAAATAATAATTCTGTATCCAAAGTCCCATAAAATGAGTATAAAATATTTTACTTCAAAACAAAATATTTGTGGAATCAAACATGTTTGCTAAATTTGGAACTGTCAAAAAGACAGTCAAGAAGACCTAGATTATCTTCACAGCTTCTATTTAAAGGCATTAAAAACAAAAGAAAAATGCAAAAATGTAATTCAATGAGTTAATAAAGGATAGCGTTTAAGTAGCTCACTTAATATACTCTATTCTGTAATAACTCTCTTAAATCTATATTCTTGTATGCATGCTATGTCTCTAAAAGAATTATTATATTCTTTATTTTCTTTTCTTCCATAACTCTTTTCTGCTTCCATTGATGAATATACTTTTTGACTGCAGACTGGCAATACGAGGGTAAGATCTGGGAGTTGAAAGTCCTGAACATTGCTTGTCTGTTATTCATTTTCATTCTCTTTATAACATTATTCAAATTCTGCTCATTCTCTTCAATTAGATCCTTTTGATCACAATTAAAAGCCAATTATATTTGTTTTTGTTGTGAAGCTTTAATTACAATGATTCCCTTGCAGTCATCACTTTATGATTTTTATTTTGTTTTAAATTTCCATAATATTGTCCTAGCCATGGAGGACCTCAACTTCACAACCATTTCCACCTCAGACTTTGGAAAGAGGCTTAAAAAATCATGTTTTTGAAATCTCTGTTAAATATAAAAAAAAAAATATCACATCTTGGACATGGGGCAAAGGGTAGCATTGCTCTGACGACATTAGACGCTTTTGGTGTTTCCATGTGACCAGCTCGATGTTGTGGTGTGGCTGTCGCTTGACAATTTGCATTCTAGGACACAGGCAATCCAAAATACATTGTGGTAATGCAAGTAAACTTTGTGAACCATTCTGTGCAGTCATTAGAGTGCATTTGCTTTATTCAACAAGGACTGGGTATCAATATTTTCATCCCCTGTAAACTGACCACTCCAGAAGCATTGCTTGGCTCTTAAGGTAATGAGACAATTAGTCATTAATTTAATGAGATAATTTTTCTCATCTTATAGATTGTAAACTGGCAAGAACTGGTCCCCCGGCAACCATAGTGGCAATAGATGAAGAAAGCAGAAATGGTAAGCTCATCAACTTATTTCTTCTTTTCCTGCAATTATACTTTGCTTTTCAAGAGGCATTTCAATATACTCTACTTTATATTTGCATATTTGTTTGTCCATAGACCATTCTGAGTTATAGTACTTACAAGCCAAGCGATGTAAAATATGTATGTAGGATCCATTAAAAGAAAGCATACTTGTTATTCTCCATAATTAATTCCTCGTCGAAGCAACACTAGAGTTGCTAGTGAATCGTTTATACTGGAATTAGCCACACCATAGCCTCTGGGTATAAAATTCTGCATTTTTTGTTAAACGTGAGCAGATTGAATTACAATACTAAATTGACCAAATCTTTAATTCTGTAGATAAAAACTTGCTAGAATAGTAAAGAGCGGTTTTACACAGAACAGTGCATTCACTTACATTTTATGAGGGTTTAAATGTGTACTGCTAAGTGGGTTGTATTTGAAAGAACTCATAAATGTTCACATACGCGCCAGCTAATCAATATGTGACTGTTGTGGTGAAGGAGTTGAATGAGACATAATGGCATTGTTGAGAAGGCAGAGAAATACTATATTGTATTCAAAAGATATTTTATTTCTGCATTAAGTGATCCTTTAAAATTAATGAGTGGACCTAAACCAATAAAGGGTGCTAAAAGACAATACCATCACCTGAACACAGGCCCAGACTAGCCATTTGGCAAACCAGGCAAATGCCCTATGACCCTTAGGCTAAGGGCTCTGCACACTTACCTTTAATTCCACGTCACAGATTCAGTCCTTTAGTGTGCGGCCTTCTGCTGAAAATGTACGTCGCACACGGACCGCCCATTGTCCTTAAGGGGTTAAGTGCCATGGCAGATTTTAATCCCGAGCGTGGCCCTGTTTGAAGATATAAAAGATTCTACTTTTTAAAGTTTCATCATCAATATCCAATAAAACCTGTAAATAGTTCAGATGTGACACTAATAATCACACCAACACTAATTGCTAAAAATATGTTGACTTTTTTTGACTGTCCAGTGTTATTAATTTATCACAAAAATATTTCTCCAAGTTTTTTATAATTCTACCTGGCTGGATTTTCTATATGATTCGACTCGTGTTTAAGTCAACTACAGTAGTGGTTTAGATTGCTGATTTTCAACTTGTGACAGGGTAAGGTGTATTTGTATGCTTGTCGACTAGATTGTAAACTCGCAAGAGCAGGGCCCTCTTCTCCTTTGCACCAGTTTGTTATTGTATGTGTTATTGTATGTGTTTATAAATTGTTCTACTGAGTGTAACAGAGCTGCGGAATCTGTCGGCACTTTATAAAAAAATGTTATGTAATGTAATGTAATTTCAAAAGTTTTGTACAGTTTGATGGTTCTTGTTACCTAGTTGGGAATGTATTTAGATTTTGGCACAAACATAAATTTATGTAATATGTAACATATAATATGTAATGTATATATAAATAAATTACAGTGAGACTCCTACTCATGCAATATTACTTTATGCAGGCAAAATAAAATATACTTATGTCAATATGGACACATATATAATTAATCCCTTTCAAATATAATATACTATATATATATATATATATATATATACATATATAAAACATGTGTGAAATGCCCAGTCAGTCTGAATAGATGCCCAGACTCCGAAAACACCCCTTTAGTAGGTAGGAAAGGAACTGAGACACTTCCCACAAATGCAGGCTGAAAATAGCATTTATATATATATATATATATATATATATATATATATAATATATATTATATATATGATTGTGCCATGAACAAGATTATCAGGTGTTATGTTATGGCATATCGGTTGTATATATATATATATAATATATATATATATACTTCTATATTTCTCTGAAATAAAACAAACTCTCCTGTTAACTCCTGCTTTACAGAACAAACACCTTTTTGATTCCTTTATACTATTGGATCACTTTTTTTTAAATTGTCATACTGCTTCCTAAGATGGACATTGTTGGGGTTAGCTAAAATCTGATTGCATTTAGTCCTAAGCAATGTAAACTTGTCAGTTGTATTGTATTGTATAAGTGTATTGTGTACATTCAAGTATTTCGTTCCATCAGTTGTACCATATTGGCAATCAATATATGCAAGTCTTTTTGTGAAGAAAATCGCTGCCTGCATTTGGACTTTACTTATAGATAGCAGCCCTGACTTAGACCTTTTATACATGGAGACATCTGAAACTGCAACGTAGCACTTGGCTAAAATATGTATTTATGGGAGAATATTAAAACTCATTTTAGTATATTGATAGACTGGAATATTAAATGGAAGCATTGACAAAAACCTAGATTTATCACATTATGTTCCAGTAAGTTTCTTTTATCTGCATACCCAGAGGCGACCATTGTTGTCAGTCGTAACATTTCTAATGACTTTTTCATCTCAAACACCGTACTGGGCTGATTTTTTAGGACAATGCTAATGAAGTCCATTCCTCCATAGACTTTTAATAGTCAGTGTCCAGCTATTTTTAATCTGGTAGTAGCAATAAATTAAATAGTGGCCATTTTCCTTTAAGGATAATGGAAACTGCATCCTGGTCAATATTGAAAAATGTATTTGTAGTTATTTTTCAAGAGACAAAATTATTGTTGTAATCTTAACAGTCCTTGGATAGATACAGAGATGAGTTTTCCATCCCTTTTGTAACAGTAATGTTGCTAAGCTTGTTGGAATTCTTTAGCAAAGTAAATAATTTGGTCACATTGACACAAGTTCATACCTTAATCGAAGACTTAAAAATGTGTTCATCTGCTAAAGTCTGATAGCTTTTGTCCCAAAAGATTATATAAAGGAAACCCATTTAAAATTAGTTTAGAAATCCTATTTTATTAGAAGACCCAGTAAAGTGACCCAGCATAATTGACAATTTATTGTAAGAAAGGGTGCGTTATTGTCACAAACAGATTGTATATACATCTTTATATATATATATTGTAGAAATGATTTAACACTAGTTATTGTTACATTTACACAGTTTGCTATGTATAAAAAAAGGTTCAAGGCTGTGTGTGCAAATGAAACTTGAATCACCAGTCCAGCCCTGTAGCTCTAATATGAAGACATATTTTCAATAATTAAAACTGAACAAATGTTTAATAAAAATAAACATTTCATTATGCATTTAAAAACAGAAACATAAAACAAGTGGTAAGGAACGTAGATGTACCTCCTTGCAGATTTTGTATTGAACATATCATTGCCATATGTGTGCTGGAAAAAAGACGATAACATGTTCGTAAATACAATATAGCAGTATAAGCCCCAGAAAAGATTGATTCTTTAGAAGTTTATCTCTGATTTTTTGTCTTAAGAAATGTGGCTTTATATTTTATTCTATGAATATAGGTATCGTACATATTTTAGATGTAATGTGATATGATGTGTAATATATGTACTTGTTATATATTTGCTTTGCCCATGTGCAGATAAATATCTGATTATATCTAATTGGGTGATTGGTTACACAAAAGACCAGATCCTTTCATACACCCATAGTCTTACTTACCACTAGTCATGTCCAGTGGTGGCTTGACAAATGTTGTGAGGGGTCTAACAAGATCCCCATGTGTTCATGCACATAAAAGTGCTATTGTTGATCTCAATAGGAGTGCTTTTCTATCTAGAATCATCAGACCATGAGGAAGAGGGCAGCTCACAGAGTGTTTTAATATGCATTCTTCTCTAGTTGGACTGTCCCTTTAGGAACTGATGACATTTTTCTGATAGTCTCTTCACTTGTGCCAACTTGTTGTTGTGGGATAACAAGTCACATCTCCTGCAATCAGTGTTATAAAGACAGGCCAGATCAGAATCACAGGAATCATGTAGTTGGCAGATTTACAATAAAAAAGTCCTTATCAAGATAAATGGTTTAACAGAATTTCAACAATGCTGATGGTAGAAATGACGTAAGGTCATGCTCTTCATCTAACAGGCAAACTTTAAACTTAATACACTCTTTGATGAAACTGATTTTTTTCCCATTCCCCTTAGTTATAGATTGTGGGGAACGTGAGTTATAGAGAGATTATAATTCACATTCTTTTATACACTGAATAACCTTGGTCAAGTCGAGCTTGATCGCCGTCGCAATGTCACTGATAATCTGATTAAGAAAAATCAAATATATCATTCTATAAATGCTTCAAAGAATACTGTCCTGTAGATCCTGATTTAACATTTAAATAATTACACACGTATACAAATATTGTAAAACATATTTACAGTGAGAAGAAGCTTCAAGGATTAAGGGGCCTCCATACCAACGGGCAAGCTAAATCTTAAATTTAAGCTTTTTCACTTAAACATGTGACACGTAATCTCTGATGAATTCTAATGTTGCAAAAGCAGGGTTTTATTTTTCTTAAGGGTGCCATGTTCTTAATAGGATTTATTTTCTGCCCATTTATCAAACTCTTAATATAAGCTGAATCCTGAAGCAGAATTACTGAGCGATACGGTATATTCATGCCCACTTATTTCAATTTAGACAAACAGACCATTGAAGCAAAACAAATATAAAATATATGGGAAGGTTAAAGATGCGTAATAATAATGAATAGTTAAAACAAATCTGTTTAAGGTTAATAGAGTCCGTAATAATAAAAAAAAAAGTCTACAATGCATAATATAAATCTTCTCAAAGAAGTAGTAGAAGTATTATTAAACACTCATCTACAGACAACAGACAAGCCAGAAAGCTTGTTTTTCCCTCAGAAATCTCATGGTTCTGCCACAACCACAAGGGATTCTGGGTAGGCGCATACAAATTGCCTGCTGTAAATGTAGCCTTTAGACAAAACTCGGGTAAGAGGTGGAATAGCCAGATCACCACTCATGATACCATTACATAAGATATGGTGAGTAAAGGTGATGGAAACAACCTCAAAGCTTGTTTTTCCCTCAGAAATCTCATGGTGCTGCCACAACCACAAGGGATTCTAGATAGGCACATGCAAATAAGGTTAACAATTATCACCATTTGCCTCTATATCTACTTTATACATGGATCCCTTGAAAGTAATTCCCCGCTGTACAAGACAACCTTTAGACAAAACTCGGGTAAGAGGTGCAATAACCAGATCACCACTCATGGATAGCTGTGTCATCCTTAATGGGACTCGTCAGCATGAGGTTGTGATACTGACTTAATAGTTGAGGCTTGGGGTAGCCAAGAAATACCATTACCAAATGTTCGGAGATGGTTGCTTTTTGGCCAAGATCAACTCTGTACCCCACTAACCTCTGTCCAAACACATAAGCTCTTAATATATTCAGTGAACGCTAGCACGGAATACGCTGTCACTGGTATATAAACAGACAGCTGTCTTTTGAATGGGTTTGTGCTTCCCACTGAAGAGAGAGATGGAAGAAATACAATAATTTATGATATACAGTAGATTTATTTTTTGTCCAATCAAGCACATCACATGGAGTGTTAAAGATTGTGCTTAATGTGTTTCTGCAGTTGTCTGAACATCACAACGTAGCTTTATTTTCGTAGTTGAACAGTGTGTGGTATACATACTCATTACATTTTGGAGGCGCAGTGAGTATTAAATGGCACATCCAGTGGAATATCAGTGGGGAGCAACCACATAAATAAAAATCTCTGCTTGTCTACTTCTAATAGGTTTAGGGAAGCATGCCTTTTTCTTTTTATTGAGCCGTATGCTAATCTTTAGAGTAATCTTGTCATTTAATTGGTGTATCGATCCTTGCATCCTGCTGTCATACTTCTACTTACTTCCATGTAAAAGAACAAGGATATACATAAGTTATGTATCCACCTGCGTAGATATTTTATTTTGGAAAGGTGTGCAAGTGAATTGAAGCTTTTCTTTTGTTATTTGTTATGTTTGGCTTCAGGCTGCAAAATGAGGAACATTATCAACATTTTACTTAATTGTTTGGGTTATTATGTTTCTGTGAAAGTGATGGGTATTTCTTTGTTACAATTGTTTTTTTACTATAAACACACTATTATATTGAATTGTATTTTTTCCCTTTTTATTTGTATTGTCTTCAACAATTTATTGGTTAATTCACTAATGTGTGAGTGAATGCATGTTGGCGAAATAGTAATAGTAAACTTATAAAGGTTTTCAGACAAACTCAAAGTCAGGCTGTTCCAACTAAAAAATGTAACCTCCCCACATCAGGCTTCATTATAACACCAACCACTCATGCTCACAATTACAGGTATTTAGATTTTTTTAATTAATGAATGTAGAGTAGCAACATCTTTCTCCCACGGATGCAAATCCAAGAATTGCTGTATGCCACGGATTCTGTGAGTTGCTAGTGAGTTGGCCCTTCATAATTTAAAATGAGGTTGGTTAGTACCAGGGGCGTAACTAGAAGCCTCAGGGCCCCGGTGCGAGAATCTGTTAAGGGGCTCCCCCCCTAAATATAATATGCATTTTTATTGAATTACCAAAATATTTTATTATCATGGAAATATATATTACTTTTGAACGTGAACATCATAGGTGCTTTGAATGCGAGGATACAGGATGCAAATCCTATATCTCATACATGGTAGCATATCAGGGTCCCTTTTCAATGATGGCTAAAAGCATAGTTTAGGGGGCTACTAAAATGCTCCTAAGATATCCTTCTCCCTCCCAGATGACATCTTGTGTCTTCAAGTGTTCATTCAATACAGATAAAAAAGAAACTCTTCAGGTTACAAGCAGACCAGTCAACAGTATCTCTAACTATATTAAAATTAGCCTGCCTGCTTTCATGAAAAAAAAAAACATATAAAGTACAGTGCTAATTAACCGGGGAAGCATACTTGTTTTATTTCTTTAGTATTATCATCATGCATGGTTTGTCTTAAACTGTGTTTCTCTGAGTAAGTGTAAACCAACTATATGATTGCCACCCAAGATGATATGAACTACTCTATATGATTGCCACCCAAATCTTACAAAAGCAAAATTATCAAAAATATGTTCCATCATCAGCATTAAAAGTTTAAAATCAATTAAAAAACCATCTAAATAACTTAATTACTAATCATGTGTTACTTAACAGCTCCTCTGTAGAACACCACTTGTTCTTATAAAACATATAGTGGTGTACATGATGCTTTAATAGAAATGTTCAATGTTCATTCTGTGAGGCTAAAGGAAATAGTTATTTTTCTTTAGATTCAAAGTGCTTCTTAAAGAACACAAGCAAATAAATAGCAGTAATGATTTCCCTTTGTGCGCTTAAATCAGTATTGAACTCAAATCCGTTAGAGCTGTAATGGCTATGGAGTTTCTAGCAAGACTGTTAATGCCTTAAAATGAGTCATTCTTTTTAAGTGGTGGTCCTTTTTGGATGCTATGCTTTTCATCACTAAAACAAGTGCAGAGACAGCAAAATTCACATATTTTGTTTAATAAAAGTACCTCTCAAACATCTCCCCACAAGCTATTCTATTGATTTTCAAGCTTTTGACCCGTACAAACCTTTAGAGATAAAAGTATTACAAATGGCCAATGACGTGTCATTATCTTCTGTCTGATTTTCTTCTGATCTCCTCTGTCTGATTATGTTGTCATATTTTTTTTATAACACTGACTTTTAGCTAGGGATGAATCTTGTGACAGAAACTGTTCTGTCAGTATGAAGCATTCACTAATATGCAAGATACTTAAATGCATGCAAGTACAATCTTGTGAGCTGCGGAGAGAGGCATCAGAGTTGAATGACAACTGCCATGCCCTTACTTACAACTATCTACCCCCATAAGAAATTAATTATAAAAAAAATAGAATAAAAAATATTTTATTAAACAGATACTGTGGTCCACTAGACCACTTGTTAATCAAGGCGGCTTATGGTCACTCATTCTTCTACACAAGGAGTAGGGGGTAATACAATTGAAACCTGGAGGCATAGAGAGCCTACCTATACCCCCATTCACTTCCAGTCAGTGCCCAGTGGTTAGAATATAATAAAATACCACTGGGAGGCAGATCGATCATCCTGTGGCTCCACTTAGTCACCATTCTGTGTCATTGGGATGGGTGTTACAGTTACATTATAATCATTTGGGGAGGGACACTGCCTAATCCATGCCTCTCCCTTTACTTTCATTCTCTGTGCTATTGGAAGGAAGAGGTTAAGTTAGGACAAAAAAGTAAACAAAAATCCCTACCTAACCCTCTAACACCTCAATATCTATGAGGTAGGGGTGAGACCCATCCAGTATCAGAAGAGTAGAAATGATGGAATGTGTATATCCATCTTATTACATTTAACAGATTCTTTTTAAATGTTGCGTGACGTCGTTGGTGGCTTTCATATCATCTCACAAGATAAAATATGCACGTTGCCTTCTTTTTTCAACTCACTTTAAGTCTTTGTGTCACTACATTTACCTCCTGTACTCCCGAAAAAGCTCTTCATGGCCCGTGAAACCATCTGAAAACTCTCTATGCAACCAACATGGCTGCCGTGATGGTTCCATACAACCGCTTTTTAAAGATACAGGCTTCAAATGTGTTCCACACCTCGTTCATACCCCAGAGGCAGGATTCTTGATCAGGAAAGCTGTCCTGCGGACATCTATGCATTGTCTGAGATGTGTCTTTTGCATTGGGGGATGTTCTTGATTTGTCTGATTTAGCAGCTGCTGACCATTGCTTGATTTCGACCATCCTGCTCGCCCCAGTCCAGACCTTGGCTAGGTCTTCGTTTTAAGCTTCTTACAGTGAGACACATCTCTTTGTCTACCATGTGTCTAAAGGAAACTAAGCTGGTTACTAGACACTACCTGTGGGTTTGTACCTGGCTACCTGCATTGTAGCTCCTCATATTACAGTTTGTTAGTGAAGTATTAACTTGTTCATTGCAAGTTCGGCTTTAGCCTGTCTCATGTAAGTTTGGTGTTGTAGAAAACAGAAATCTTGGCCCAGGTACATCAAATTGCAATCAAATTTTCTCTGTTCTGAGGATCGTTCGCATTCCCTTAAATTTAAGTGGAAAGACTTTCCATCACCTTTACCCACCATACCTTATGTAATACATTTGTTTTTTTACAATTTAAAAATGTTTCACTAATCAATGTTTTTGCCAGTTGAACTCTTCTTGTATTACATGTCTTTTGATATGTTAACGAGGGCACACCTACAGTGATTCAATATGCCTGTTGAATGCAAAATCTTAGTTCAGTCTCTCTCTGCCCACCATCCTGCATGGATGGGGTAATCGGTGGTGTGCTGGGTTATGTTGGACCTTTAGGTTGCAGGTTAGACTTGGAAAGTGTTGCATTGTATGTTGGGCTGTCACTCATTTATTGTATGTTACTGTGTTTTTGTCTCTTATTAAATATCTGTTAAAGTAGACGAACCTTTGTGAGATATTTTTATATTTGGTTTAGCACCACAATATGCACAAGCAGCACACATTAGATCCCTCCAGAGCCATCACAGAGCCAGCACTGCAGCTGACAGTGTACACCATCTGGGTGCAGTAAGCAGGAGGCTGTGAAAGGAGAGTAGGCATGAAGTGGGCATAATAAAATGCAACTCCCCTGTCTAGAGAAAGAAAAAACTGACCTGGAGACCCTGAGTCAAACCCAAAGAGTTCCCAGGTATCTCAATGAGGAAGGCAGAATTTGTCAGGCCCAAGGCATCTGTGAATCTGGTTTTCAGTATGCCCCATGATTTACAAGAAAGTTATAAGAAACATAGCAGAAAGATAGATTTCTGGTCAAACTTCCGTTCTTTAGACTCCATCTCCATAAGGATACTGACAAATTGCAGAGAGCTCAGAGGAAGCCTATTAAAATGGTAAATGGTTTGCAGGATAAAAATATTAGGAAAGACTGCGGCATCTCAATATGTATAGCTTGGACGGGGGAGGGGTTATATGCTGTGAGATAAACATTTAAATACTTGAAGGGATTTAACAAAGTACAACAGAAAAGTTTATTTCAGAGGAGACAAGTTAGAACAAAAGGACAAAGTCTAAAACTGGAGGGTCAAAGGTGTAGATGTAATGTAATGTAAATTTTACTTTATTAAAAAGGTGGTAGATAAATGGAACAGCCTACAGAAGTGGAAGAGACTAATGTAAAGAGGGAATTCAAACATGCATAAAGCTATCATGAATCTAAGGCATGACCAAGGACTGATTAATGTCCAAGTCTTTACATCAGGAAATATTTGCAGACTAGATGGGCTGATTGTTTTTCATCTGCTGTGAAATTGTATATTTCTAAGAAAAAAGTTAGCAAGGTATCAGAGATACAGGTAATAATTGAAGTTGCATAGAAGATTAGTCAGAGAAAAGCAAATGTAAAAGCTAGCACATAGCCTGTGATAAGGTTAGGTTGAAGACAGGAATGATCTCAAAACAAACTAGAGTCTGGCACAGATTAATCTATTGCAGACAAGTAAGTGCTGCGGTAGCTACAGAATAAATCCTTATTCAAGCACAGGTGGACATAAATGTTAGGCTTTCATTGTCTTGATTGCTCTAATAGTCTATAGGGACAACTTGTTTTCAATACATCAATAAACTATACGAAAAAAAACAAACTTTAGTGGCCTGCAGCATGAGAACAAGACTGAGTACATCCAGACAAAAATAATCTTTATATTGTTTACTTGGCAATTTTATAGATAAAGTAATTTAACCCCTTAACGACCAATGACATGCCAGGGGCACTGCAGCCAACAATGCAGGTCAATGGAGCCCAACTTCAAATAACATTAAAAAAAATTCAAAATAGAGTAGTTATATGTAACCATGGCACCATAAGGGGAACCATCAAGTTCCATGTATTTTTTTGTGAGCATGTCCTAAAACTGTTGCTAAAGATCCTGGCTTGGAAAGTGTTAAAATACGAAATACCATTTGAAATACCCTGGGCTGTCTAGTTTTTTTTACATATAAGGTTTGATAAGGGATACTTTGTGTATTAGCTGGCTTCAACAATGTCCCAAATAGGACACATGCAAGATGACCAGATGTCAAAATTCCAAGTTGAAAAATGCACACCTCACAAATGTAGTATTTCAGCCCCCAGACAACGTTTTTACCATTTTTTTTGTAAATTAGAAGATATGATCAAAATAATGATATCTATAGAAAGCCCTGAGAAGAAGTGTGGGTACATTAAGCAAGAAAGAAGAAAATTACAGCTAGACACAAACACCATAGAAACTTTAAAACAGCCTCTGTCACAAAGGGTACAACAAAAAAACAGCCTGGTCCTTAAGGAGTTAAAATGATACATCCACAGATGTCTGGAAATAATTGTATTATTGTTTCTTCTTTGATTGTTTCTAGGTAACTTTATAATTAACACAATAATGCTCCAGCAAGCACAACTGCACAATTGTCTTCCCTTTTCATTGGCATTTATTTTCATTTATGTTTGCCTTGGTTTTTACATTTATTTTTTTTTAATAATGTGACTAACGATAGGCATGCATCCTTGTTCATCAGCCTTCCACATTCTTTTGCTCTTACTAATTTCATGAAATATGGAACCTCATGCTGTTAACCTAGTTGTAGGTCATACATTTCCAACTGAACTTTTTCTTCTGATCTGGGTGTGTTTCCTTTAGGTCAACCTGTGGATGGAAGTCATTGTCCAACACAATAATTGTGCATTAGCATACCTGGGAACTCTGGTGGTTTGGCCAAGAGTCTACGGGTAAGGCAGTGCTTCCCTGGGTCTTTTCCTTCCTCTTCCTTCTCTGGAATAGGGAGCAGCATTTGACCATGCCCGCTATGTCTACCTATTCCCGTCCTACGCCCAACAGATTTAATGCTATCTGGTTCTAGCCCTGCTCATTGTACAGTTAACCTTGCCCTCATCTGTGACTATCCCTGCCTGGAAAAGCCACTTCATTAGATAAGAGAGAGCTTTGGCCAGGGTTGAGCAGCAGTGACACACACACTAACACTATAGACTTAAACATACACTCATCCCTAGCAATCTAATACCATATGCTGGCAACCAGTTATGTTATGCTCACATACACATGCATGCTAATATCACTTAGGAAACATATACATTCATGCTCCAACATTCACACACTATAACACATATGGCCATAGGTTTTGGTATCTGTAGTTTACTGAAATAAAGTTAAATCTTGTTGTTATGTTAACTAATTAAAAAAATGCTAAACCTGACCAAATCCACAGTTAAAAAAGTAAATGGCAATGTGAACTTTCTGTATTCAAGCCTTCCTAATGTTTCATAAAAAATAACTACCAGGAAAATATTAAGCTAAACAGATATAAAACAACAGCTGTTACAGCCTTGGGCTCATTCATACACTTAAAACCTAGCATAAAAAGCAAGGTTCATCCACAGGAAGATAAAATTATGGAATTTCATAAACTATCTTGTCAGTAATCATAACAGAAAAATAAATTGTACTTAGAATGTCTCTGTTTGAAAACTAATTACTTTAAAACCATTTCATGGTACAATACATTTAGACAAAGTAAAATATGATTAAAATATAATATATTGTAGATGATGCCGATACCCAGAATTGTATTTTCATTACATTTTATGAATAAAAATGGAGTGATGAACCTAATAATCATTAGTGATAAAGAAGGTATAACTGGCATGCTATATAATTGCAAATCACACTTCTCATTGTTAAAATGACAGCTTGTACAGTACCCTCCCACTTTCCTTTGTACCGCACGTGTTGGCAATTAATCAAATTGGCAGCATTTAATTGTTTTATCTAACAAAGCCTTAGCTGAGGCTTCAGTCAAGCTTTATTCTCATTAGGGGGTTGACACGTTTTGTAGTTGTAATAGAAGAAATTATTGTAAGCTCTAGCAAGCAGGGTTCTCCACACCTTCTGCCTCTTTAAATCTGTCACTGTCTGTGCAGCCACTTTGAACAACACTAAGGAATCATTTGGCACAATATAAATTGATAATAATTACATTTTAAAGTCAGGATAACTGTATTACATTTGAACACAATCATAACATGTGGGAGGCTTTTTTGTAATTTTCTCCCAAATGTGGTTATTTTGTGGAAAAATTACTCTTATGGACACATGGTTTATGGCAAGTTTACTGTTAATGCTCAAAGTCAGGGGTGTCCAACATGCGGGCCGCAGCACCTCGGGGTGCAGCCCACGTGAGATCAGCAGCCAGGGCAACCGGGATCACAAGAGCCCGGCTGCTTACTTGTGGGAGGGTCTTTTGTACTGCACAGAGGAAGCGGAACCCAGTCACACGACTCTGCTCCAGTCCTGCTTCCTCTGTGCAGTAGAAGAGAACACAGAGGTAGGCTGCACCCACTGCTGAAGTCTGTGAGCGGCATCGAGAGAGCTGCAGTGCAGATAAGGGGTGTGGAGGGTATTCGAATGAGTATGCGTGATTGAGGGAATGAATCTGTGAATGAATGAATGAGTGTATGTGTTAGCATGGATGTGTAAGTGCTGGAACCTAGGCATGATGGGACTGTGATTGCTGTTAGCAATCACACTCCTGTCATCCCAAGTAAGCCAGTACATGCTGAAACTTGGCTAGCTGCCCCCCTTATGTATTGTACTGGCTGACTTGGCATTAAAGGAGTGTGATTGCTAACAGCAATCACAGTCCAATCATGCCTAGGTTCCAGCATTTGCTGGTTGCCTGGGTATAAAAGGAGTGTGCTGTTAGCAATCACACTCCTATCATGCCAAGTCATATTGTTGAATTTTTTTTTGTCCAATTTTGGTTACTTACTTTTAATAAAAGTGTGGTTAATACACCAAAATTGGACAAAAAATACAACAATATTAATTTATTTATGATTGTTGACAGCAATCACACTCCTATCATGCCCAGCCAACCAGTACATGCTGGAATCTGAGATTGCTGTTAACAATATTAACATTGTTATTACATTTTGCGTACAATTTTGGTGTGTAACTTACTTTTTATTAAAAGCGTGGGACTTTTTATTATTTTTAAAGGTGGGGGGGTCACTTTATTTTAATCTGCATATCTTATTAAAGGCCATATTTTCTCACAGAGAAAAATGAGTGCGGCCCTCGCACGTATACAATTCTGATGAAGTGGCCTACCGCAGAAAAACTTTCTGCGGTACCCCTGCTCTAAGTAATACATCTCTCATGGCCACACCTGGGAATTCTCCGGGTTTGACCTGAAGTTTCTGAATGAGGCTCATTCTTATATTTCTCTTGGCAGAGCCACAGCAACTTCATGGTTAATGGTCCCCCTACTCCCAGCACATATCACCCTGTCTCTCTGCCCTGGCGAGTTGGACTATTGTCCTCGTCTGGGACCCGAACTCCCCAGTCTCGAAGTGCACCGCAGGACTGGTTAGTGGGACAGGTGCCTTTTGCCAGCCCCCTGCATCCACAACTCTAGGAGCAACGGAGCTGTGCTCCCCGACTGAACTGGTTGCAGACTGGTTGTGATCTCTGGGAGTTAATAGAGCTCTCTTGGTGAACCTGTTACATTGCCAAACAGTGCTTTTAACTAACTGCAGATATATAATCAATGCTAACTCGAGGGAGAAAAGTAACCCTGGGCCTGATCTGCCACTTAAGAAGCAGTAAACTGTCCATCACCCTGAAATATTACCTGTGAATTGCTAGTAAGAGTGTTGACAACTGTACGTCTTAGAGTAGATGGTAGGCAAAATGTATCTATATGAACACCAAGGTTCATGTCAAAGCTTGTTGATATCTATTGAATATTATTCATATAGGACATTTTGTCAACTGTCCACCTCTGTTGTTGCCTCTGATTCCAATTAGGTTTGTTCTATACCCCCTTAAGGACAATGGGCGGTCCTTAAACCCATCGAAAACAATGCATTTTGAGCCCGTATATGTACGGGCTTTGTCATAAAGGGGATACTTTCTTACATATAGGCTTATAATAAACAAAATGCTCCTTTGATAATTATCACAGGTGATGAGGCAAGCATGCTTATGGACTTCTACATTTCTCTTATAGACAAAGTCTGAATTTTCACGTGAACCAATTTATCATTTAAATCAATAATGGTTAGTTTGAATTAATTAAAGTTATTCAGCACTAATTAATAATTGACCTTTATTTAAGAACAGCTGTAATGTTAACAGTTGTATGGCAGAGTCATTAATTATGAAGACCCACCAACATAGAATGAATATTAAAATACCTTGTAGTACTTTGAAACACAATCTTTTTCTGTAAAAAATAAACAAATCACTTGATGTGGTCCAGTTTTCATGCCACATTTGGCTGCTTGAAGCAGTGACAGAAAAAAGCTCCTACTCAAGCCAGCGGTAGGAGTTTCTGTGCATGCATGCTGGGGGTCTCCTAAGACCCCCTAGATCTCTTTGTAGCTAGTGCTTGTTGGAGGTGAGTTGGACACACATATGCAGTGGCAAGCTGGAGATCTGTTTTCCCAAACATATTTCTTACAATCCAAGGAACTGGGGATGGAGAAAGAGGGTAAATGCATCAAGTGGGGAATTCTGATGAATCCTTCCATACATTTGCAAGGGGAAAAGTATTAATTCAAAAAGGACACACTATCTATTTGCATTAACAACTGTATTAAGACTAAAGACAGGTGTTAATTGTCAATCGGAAGTTGACAAAAGTAGAAAAGAAAATGATTTTGTATCTTAAATTTTGTTACATGGTTCTTTTTTTCATAAATATGAAAACATTAATGCAATAAAAAGGGATCAATATTGTAGCACACAGTATGAATACTGATCAACAAAAAAAGTTTGGCCAGGCTCCCGGATAGTGAATGCAGCTATAAAATATATTTAATTCATCGAGTTCTAGAATGACCAACATGATACCATTCAAGGACATAGGGTGCTATGTTGCACTAAAATCTATGTTTTATTGATTTGGTTCCTTGCTCATAGTGCTTACCACTACTCTTGGAACATTATCTTATTCAACCTGATATATATTTATCAGTAAGGTTCAGGGACCACCTGAGGAAGAATTTAATAAACTAATACTATGTATTAATTAAGAGCAAACTATTAGAAAAAAAAGCAAATATAGCTAAAGGTTTTAATGAATTTCAAGTAACAAAGTAGATTGTGCAAATTAAAGGTTATTGGTAGAAAATAAGATTTTGTAATTGAATAAAAAAACCCAAAAAACTAAATCTTTTCAAACTGAAACTGAACATTATACTTTTAGCTACATGTCTTGCTGGAAAAAAATGCAAGCAAAATTTACGGTGTTTTGCTAACTTGTCAAGATTTTGCAAACAGGCACATAAATATGGAAGCTGATTTGCAAATTTACTAACACTAAGGTTTTATTTAGTGAATCCCATTGAGTTCATAGTTTTGTTGCTTTTACCCGCTTTTTTATTGAATCGATTTAAAAATGCTCAGCAAAATTTAGAATGTTTATAATGTTAAAGTATATGCTAAAAATGCTGTAAATTGATATACTTTCTTGACTCCAGGAAACCCAATTAAATATGTGTGATTAAGACCACCACAGCTTGAGATAAATGATAAAACTAGATTATCATGTGGATTAGTTATAAGTTATTGATATCCAGTTTTAGGTAGAAAGAGTCACTCTATTAATTTGGATGCTAAATGTCAAGAATAGACTGTTCTGTATTGTGACTCACCCTCACTCATACTCTCTCATACTTTTATTTACTTTCTCTCTCTCAATGCCTCTCTTCCTTCTTCGCTTTTGTGTCCCTGTCTCCTTCTGTGTCCCTGTCTCTGCTTCCTTTCTTGCTTCTTCATCCGCTTCTCCTATGTATCAGCTCTGTTAACCAGGCCTCCCAGAGCGCTTCCGCAAAAGGACGGAGCTTTCTGATCACACCCTCTCCATGATTACAAGTCCGAAGGTCCAAAAGTTTCTTTTCTTAGCTATATTATGACCTTTCTAAGCCCTTGTAAATGCATAATTCCTTAGTTTCAGTTTTGTATAATTTTGCTTCCTTAAAAAATAAAACATACATAAAATGTTGCACATGTCACTTTCAGGCGTATCTGATTTTGGTATTCACAGAGTCTCTAAGAAAAACATTCTATATGAAATAGTATAATTTTAACTTAAATAAATGCTTGTATTAAAGGGATAGCTGTTCCATACAGTCTTACCAGTGAAAAATGCAGATTAAAGTACTTTACGTTAATACACATTATTTACATGTAAAGGAAAAAAAGACTTATTTTGTTAGAAGCTGCAGCCCCAGAGCTGTATCTTAGCGTCTTCTTTTTGCTCTTCTATTTGCACTTAAAGCAGCCAATAACTTGAAGTTAAGAGCACCTACTGAAATTAATAGGATTACTTATTGTGCATGCATTCAGTGGGCTTCATTGGAAAATCTGGTAATCATCACATGTATACTACTGCAATGCAGACAGCAGGGGGGGGAAACATTACAAATATGTAGGGGGGGGCCCTGATGTACCCCTATATGCATTTACATTGTAAAAAGGTTCATTAAGATGCATTAAAGTACACATGACGGTGTTAGTGTCCCTTTTTCTTTTTAATATTTGTATATAATTGATTTCCAAATTTCCTATAGCTTTCAACATATTATGACAGGAGTGGATTCCGCAACATTTTTTTATTTTATGTTTGAATTTGGCCAATATTTCCAAAACATATTTCAATATAATTGCTTAAAGCTTTTGCCGACTGCTTTTTTGAAGCATGCAGTTGTATTTTATTGTTATTATTCTGTCATTTTAACTGTGGAATGCTTTTAAAAATCTCCAGCCAGTTATTCCTTCCTCACAGACGAATTAGTAGTTTACAAATAACACCAATGAATAGAATGTACATGAAGGAGAATCCCCCACATCCCCTGCTTTTGAAGTATTGTGTGAAATCAATGCAGTCTCATGGAAATGGCACTTTCCTACAGCTGTTTTATAATAAATTGGTTGTGACAGTATTGTAAAAAAAAAACGGGCTCCCTCTTTGTTGTGGGTGAAAAGCCGCTTTGATTTTGTACAGTAGCCGGTGCAGTGAGAATTTATTGCTTTATTTTTTATATTTTTTTTTTGTCTTGGTTCCATAGCATATTTAGGTAGGAAGTATAAAATTATATATGCAACCCTTCTTTTTATTGCATATCTCATTTTTATATTGCAGATATGCACACAGAATGCTTTGAACAATTTGTTCATGGAACAGGTTTAAAGGACATGCAGCTGGCAAGGCATCAATCTCACATTGCGATACATTTCCGCTCAGTTTCCATTTACATATACCTACTGGTAGTAAAATGAAGTTATTTTAACGTTAGCATCTGTTTTTAATGAAAACTGTATATTTTTTATAGATAAGAAAGTTCTATTTATCTTCAACAATGATGTGGAATTTCATAATGGAAACTATGTTTTCTATTTATATAAAAAAAAAACATTCTTAAGAGAAATCCCATACAAAACAAGTTTGAGATGAACTTTCCGAGGGAGAACAGCCAGTGCATCCAGTGGTGTATTTTGGTTTTGTGCTGCCCTAGGCAAGACTAAACTCGAGCACCCCCCAATCTTAAACTGGCCCACCCCTAACCATAACTGCCCCTAAATTAACCCTAAAGATCCCATCAACCATAACTGTGCCTAAATTAACCCTAAAGACCCCATTAACCATAACTGCCCCTAAATTAAGTTAGTCTAACATTATTTTATGACCTCACTGTAACTGGTAAATATCCAAAATCAATGGGATTGATTCAACAAAGATTATTTAAAATACTCTATAGCTCAGCTCCTTTGGTAATTTTACTCCGGGTCTACAGAATACTTGCATGATTAATCATGTTGTGTATAAAATAAGAAGATTACACAATGAGGAATATAAAGGTACAAATAGTAATGTAAAAATATTTTACTATGATACATGAAAATAACATATCTAACAGTTAAAGCACCTACACACAGAAGTATGACAGTTTAGGGGGGGTGAAATGTATATGTCCTGAGGCAATCTGATGAGACAATTTTAAATTAAGATTCCAAGCAGGTTTCTTACTTCTGACCTCATATACTAAAATATCTTTTCACGCACAAAAGTTCTTTCAGACTGACTGAAATAATATAAATGAAGCCGTGTCTATCAAATTGGCTTGTCAGTTTCTGGTTTAAAGCGGTATTGGAAATATTGCTGTTTTAGATCCCTGAGGCAGTTTTGGAAGTCAGATAATGTCATTGGACCTATGGAAAATGTCAAAATTTGAGTGTATATCAGGCATAGACTGGCCATCGGTCACACCATGACTGGCCATCTGACATACCGGCAACCCATACTGGGGATGCTTCAGTGTGCAGCCACTTGCTGGATATGCTCAAATGCAGGTAACATCAGCATAACAACGTAACGCGCGGACTGACATATCCAGCCGTAGGCCACACTTAGATCATTTGGCAGCTACCATGCCTTAAAGTGGCAGTGCCTCCTATTTTCCCCATACCCATTCCTGGTGAATACGGATCATATTACCAAGGGGAAGCTAGAAAGAGGATTTGGGGACAGCTGCATTAATTTAAACATTTTGGACAACCAGAGTGTCTTTTAACAATATTACATAAAGTCGACGGGTGTCTCGAATAAAAAAGGACTTCATTTACTGCATGAGCATAATAACTAGTTGTTATTTTGTGGAGCTATATGAAACAAAGCGCCTGATAAACATTTTATTAAAAGCAGTTCTGCCGCAGTTCAAGGATAAATAAGTAGAATGACTTGATCCATATACTTTTTGTTTTTACCAAAATACTATAGATTATGTGCTCCTGCGAGCTCCCATGTATTATAGTTTGGAAGTAAAATGGGATATATAAATGCCGAGGGGTAGGTTAGTTCATTGAGGGTATGCCTTGTGCTAGTTATCCCTAATATCACTGTCACTGTTTTATTCAAAGACAAAGGCAATTGTATGCTACTTTTGGATACTTTGCCTGGGAAACAGTTTTTTAAGGAATTCCTGAGCAACGAGATTATAACTATCCATCTCTGAAAAAGAATTCCACAATTTTAAATTCAGTGATTTTATTTTCCAAAAGAAAACAAAAACACAGACCATTGCTTCCATTGGTAATCTGACTCAATGATTTAGGTAAGAAAGGTGCTTGGAAATGTGTTTTCATCTCACCTTGACTATGGGGATATGCCTACAATACAGTCTTTATATAGAAAACACTATGCGTATATTAGATATAGTCTTTTTGAGCAGTCCTGACTTCAAAGAACATGCATGGCTTAAGAGTGACGTCACAAATCGATTTTAGCTTTCCAGTTTCCAGCACTCTTGTTTCTCTATAAGCAAATGTATGTCTTGGAATTACGGGAGTTGTTGTTGTTGAACAACAGTTTGAAAACTCCCTGTTGGCTGACCTGGCTATAAGGTCTCGATATCAGACCTCAGCCTTCAACAGGAACATTTTTTTTATGATTCACGCACTTGAGCCTGTATAAATAACACAGCACTGTTATTCAGTAAAGTATTTCGTCAACATTTTAAATGTGCTCACAGCTAGCAAGCGAATTGCTTATTTTACTGTTATTACACGTTTAACAATTCTGCGTTGGATTGCCATTTCTGAATAAAACATGTAATTTGTCTCCTACTAAAGTAATAAAGCCTAGCAACAACTTACTTTTAAAGTAAGAAAATGATTTCTGTTGCAAGTATGAAAGTGTCAGTCATTCATCCTAAATAGATTGTGCTGTTCTAGCCAAAACGCAAAAATATGAATTCTAATATGTTATAAATACATATCCAAACTTGAGATGAGGTGGAATATTTAATCCTGAGCTCACGTCCTTTGAGCCCAGATTTTCTCACTAAAACTTGTTTTGTTAGGAAGAGCCGTGTTGTTAATCATGTTGATGGAGTGAAGATTTTGATCAAGTTGGACTAGATATTTTACCCATTTCTGTAAGTCCCGACCTAACTGATGGCGTCACTTTATAAACACATTGAGACTGTCATGTGATAAGTAGTTGGTAAAACCAGAAGAGGTGGTAGAGGTTAATAAAATAATGGAAATTAAACATGCATGGTATAGTCATAAAATTATCATGAATATAAAATGTGACCATGGACTAATTAAGGTCTTTACATCGCGGAAAAATGGTCAGACTAGACTGGGCAAATATTTCTTATGTGCTGTCAAATTATATCTTCCTATGTTCCTGTTTTTTAATGAGGTTCCAATGGGAAAGTACTAGACAGGAAACCTGGTCAGACTTACCCAAGATATAAAAAAAGGCTTCAGTCCCAGTATACAACCATATATTGCTTAACCTACCAATATACCAAAGTCCAGGAGTAAGCGCTGGAGATATAATAAATAATAAGGTACATTATATGATTAACTTTAAAAGATGTCAACCTTAAATATATGTCAACCAATATGTTTTATATCAAAATGTTTGAAACATAAATCACAAACGTATTTAACTGTGTTTTAGTCATTCTAAGTTAAATCTTGATTGTTGCCTTTATATTTATGCAGTTTCAAATACATTTTTTGTGTGTAACCAATTGATAGAAACAAGCAAAAAAATAACATAATGCACCCAGCATATGCTATAGGTCCTGAGTGACACTGGCATGAAGTCTGCAAGCCCTAGTTGTACTTCTGACCTAGAAGCATCAGCTGTGCTTTCCACACAACCCGAAGCTGTTGTGCGACCAGAAGAACAATCACAGAATCAGCTGCTGCTTGCAGCATGTACAGAAGTCTGCTGATTTTCACCATGTTCTAAATAGTGGTAATGTCCCTTGAACGTAATCCTAGAAATCACACATTGAACGGGTATGTAGTTTGAAAGGACACTGGGTACCTGAATACAAGGAGAAATGTTAGAACACAAGGCCATAATCTAGAATGTGTGGGGCTTGTATTATTATTATTATTTATTATTATTATTGTTGTTTTATATAGCGCCTCCATATTTCATAGCGCTGATGTATTGTAATACAATGTTACTTTACCGAGAAGGTGGTAGGTAAGTGCAACATTCTCCCAGCTGAGGTTTTAGAGGCTAATACAGTAAGGGAGTTTAGCCATCTATAGGACAGGCATATGGCTCCTTAAGCTAAGACAAGATCAAGAATTGATTAAGTTCTGAGCCTTTACAGGAGGAAGAAATGGCGGACTAGATTGGCTGAATGTGCTGTCAAATTCCGTGTTTCTGGATTCATTCACAGTATTGTTACAGCATTGTCTTGGGAACATATGACATCATATCACATTTCTGCAAAAGCTAATTTGTTGGGCAACATCTTACTAACTTAATAAATACTCCCAGAATGAACATGCTTTTGGTATTGAATCAGTAGCATTTGTTATCTGGCCCAATGCTGCAGTAAAGACATTTTCAATGAGCAATGCTTTCAAAGTAGATCACATTCCAGACTGACGATATATGTTGAATTTTAGCCCCTTGTTTTAATAACCTTGCAGTGCATCAACTGGATATGCCTTACATGCTGTTGAATTGAAAATACTTTCAAACGATAATGATTTTTTTTCTCATTTAAATCGCTGCTATTATTACGGAATTATACCAGTCGCATAAAAATTCATTACACATGCAGTAGACTTGTTGCTAAAAAATTCTAACATGCTTTGGTGAAGTGCCAACGAATTAACCAGGGGTCCATTTCTTAAATCTATTTTAGCTCCACAGAATGATTGTACTTGGCTGTCAGCTTTATGCCCTGAAAGGGCCAAAAGAGCCACCTGCTGGGAAATTATTCATGTTTGAAAATAAATGAATATTTTTTTTTTTCAGAAGTACTTTTAAAGAGTAAGACAAAATAAAAAGAAATGTTTGTTGACAGAAAACAATATCCTTCTGTTCTGTTTCCCAAAATGCAAATGTAGATTATTTGGCTGTGGCGTGCCTCTGGCTTTAAAGACAAATAGATGGCAACAAATTGCTCATAATATATATTTTATCCTTGCTAAGTAGTATTTATTTATCAATCATAAAGATATTAGTTGTAATTGCATGTATTTGAATAGATATTGTTTTATATGCACATCGCCGTAAAGAAAAAGCTCAGTGTTGTGTTTCAGTTGGAAAAGAAAGAAAAAAATCAAGACTTTTCTAGTTTTTTTCTACAGGACAAAACTACCTTACTGTATATAGCACTATATTTAATGCTCCATGTGACTTTCCCTTTAAATTTTTACAATGTTAAGGAAATATATAAAATGTCAAGGTAATGTATGTCCATCTAACCCGTTAGCACTGCATGTATCTTCAGAATATACAGGCACAGAGCAAGTATTCATTTTATTTCTCTACTTAAATTATCTTCCAATGTCTATATGGGAAAAGTCTGGGGCAACTTTATGGGAATTTCTCAGATATATCCATAATACTTTAAAGTGACAAAGAAAGATGGTCTTTTGTACATAGCATAATTTATTTGATGGTTTTACATGTTTGTCATGGAGTGATAGTGTGAAATCATATGGCTATGAAGGCGCAGTCCTGCTAATTTTATCTCTGGTCCAATTTCCTATTACAAGCAAATATGTCATTATGTTCTGGGAATGTAAAATCATATCCTATAAATTCCTTGTCAGTGAGTGAATACTGCCATATAAACCCTTTACTTAATGATGCATATGTATTTAGCACAGCACATTTAATTCTATTAACCTTGTAAGCTAAGCTGTGCTGCTGTAAAGAAAAAAGAGAACTACGTATGCCATAGAGTATAATTTGGCATTAAAATATATTCTTCATGGTGTATATGAATTTATTTCAATCCATGCTGTCTGCGGCTGGACTCTTTTTGGCCTCGTTAGCCAAATGGCAAGAAGACTTACTAAATGTGATAAAGGTAACGGCTAATACAAATCAGAAAAATAATACATCTCAACAACCCTTGCTGTTAGTAGCATAAAAATGTGCAGTGACTCATTAGCATTATCGTATAATCTAGTGAGATGATGTATATATACAGTATATATAATTCATATTTATAATGCAATAATAATTTATTCATCACACAGTTTAATGTACAATGAACTTTGATCTATAACAAGCTTCTTTAAGTCCCTATTTAGTTGCTTAGCAGACTAAGATCTATTTTTAGTTGCCATGCTGTACCTCCTCTAGCCGTCAGCGTGTTAGATAAATGAACATTTAAGTATGATGGCGTAAGCCACTTAGCTTGGAGGTGATGTCCTGAAGCCACACTCGGATAATTAAGTTTAAAGCAGTGTTGGCTAGATGATTAAGATTATGTATCATTATGTATGGTTTGTTTGTCAAACACACTTAGATGGTCAATATAGCATTAAGAAAATGATAGAATAAGTAAATGGTCCTTTTTTATTTGTTGTGTTTTTAGCCTCTGATGATTGTTATTTGGTATTCAATATATTATACTGAAAGTTATGAGAAAAAAGCTATTAATACAGCTCTCTAAATCTTAACTGACTTCTGAGCGGCGGCATCAATCTCAACAATGCTACACTGTTTATTTAAGAAGCAAATCCATATATTTATGATACGACTATTGATCATAGCTGTCCGTCTTGAATCTCAACTAAAATGAATTTCTAGCCACTGTAATGGATTATTACACGTGCAATATCTTATAAAATAGCATTTAACTTTGGATTAATCTAATGAGGACATAGGTTTAACTTAAGTGACCTGGGAAAATAGATTAGTAAGGGTATTAACGGGCGAAATGTAAAAAAAATGTTACTAGCGTAGGAACGGACAGACCAGGATTCATATTAATATCAGTGGCCCATTGAAAAAGTTGTTGCAAGACGTGTAGGACTTAGGAGCACAAGAACGTGGAAAAGAGGAGCCTAAAGAAACCAGAAAGAAGCCCAGGACACTCAGTGGAAGATACACCTTTTGGATGAACTGGAAGATATAATCCTTAACCCGTGGTGTCTAGATGCTGCTTGCGTTGTTACAACTTGTCAGCATATGCTATACTATTTTAGTAAAAATGAATATTTATCATAATATTGGTTATCCTCTTCTCATTTTTGCATCCAATACACCTGAAATCGCTTTTCCAAGTACATACTGTTGGGAGCTTGCTCCATTGCTCCATTAAGATTCAGACATGAAATCAGAGGTGGAATGCCCCCAACTAACTGCTGATGATCAATAGCCTTGATGTGATATGCTCCACCCTTTAACGTGTAAATATGGTGGTGGGATATAGGTTTTAACATTTGTTAGATACTCTATACTACACAACATAGGATTTCTACATTTTTTGTCATTCAGTACTACATGAAAATCATGATATTGCAAAATAAGACATGACATTTTAGACTACCTCCTTATCGTCACCAATCTCCATAACATGTATTTGAGATGCAGAAGGGTAAAAAAAACATCTGGAATATTGCTTTTGAATTATTAAGAAGAGCAGGATAATGTTTATTTGAAAAGAAAACCAGAGGTCACTTTACTAAGTTGGCCCCTTTAAATTTGGATCAAATGTATTTGACTATACATCTATAAAAAATAACCTAGCATGGGAAAGATGTTTAGACAAAGTTCTGTTTTGATGTTTGATTCTTATTGATACATTTTAAATAATTTGAAATTAATTTGAGAAATCAGTATGAAAAAAAAGTAGATTCTCTTCTCCTTCAGCAATCCTCTTTTTTGTTATACATTTCTTATACTAAAACTGTTTTATTTGATGTTTTTTTATTTTCTTTATGTAATATGTTTTAAATGCACGTCTGTTCATTTTTCTCTTTTTTATCTATTTGTTAATTAAAAAAAAAAAAAAAGAAATTAGTAGAGGCCTCTACCATTGCATTTCTGCCTCTAACACAGCTCTCATGTAGGTCCCCACTTGAAGCATTAAAGCTGAGCACCGCAAGGTGGCTGGTTGTGTAAGGCTACAAAAAGTGTCCCGATTTGGACATCTGGAGTGTTGTGCATAAGCCGTATTCAGCTGGAGACCAGATAAATATGGTTTATGTGTATAACAAAAATCAATGAAGGGTGCAAGAGCAATCCAATAATAAAACTTTTCATACTTTTTGTTCTCTGTATGTAGGCACAAGAAGATGTTGAGTGTATATTAAAATTTTCAGATACTGTATTTTGATAGAGTTAATAAAATTTAAGTGAAGAACATTTTAGAGCATTACAGGAGATAATATGGGAAAGAATGTAAATATGAGGTTAAGAGAAACCGAGTTTAAGTGGAAAATCACTGATTCACAAAAACTATAGCAAATTAATATGCAAAGAAATATTCTTCTAAAGGAACTGGTAAGGACAACAGTGCTAAAGAAATGTGCATTCGGCCAACAAAATAACAAATAATGTATTTTAGGTAGAATGGATAATATGTAGGTAGTAGGGATGTATCTGCCATCATAATCTCATAATCTTGATAATGTTGCCATATCCGTGGCAATATATATATATATATATATATATATATATATATGTTCAGTCCGGAATCTCAGTATTTGGGAAAACAAAAATAGCAGCATTGTTGTAAATGGTTAGGACATTGGTTTAGCTTGAATAAGACACATTTTGACATTTTGAGAATGATAAACAACAAAATGTGCTGGACTGTTTTGGGCAAAGCCACAGTTTTCAAACATTTTGCTGTTAAATGCCAACAAACCATGACAAGAAAAATAGTAAATGGCACAGACAACCATTTAAAAGGTTTCTCTTCCTTTTGTTGAAGCAAAATTAGCAACTGACCTTATGGTAGTATGGATGGAAAAGTACATTGATCCACAAAAACATGCAATTTTCATTACACAAAAGACTTTGTCATCAAGGTTAAGTTGACACAGATATAATTGCTTAGGTCATTCTACTGAAAAACAAGACCATTAGTTGAAGAAACACAAAAAAAACTTTGACATCTTTAGATGCGTTCAAAGGATACAGCAGTGGGGATGGAAATTTATCTAGACACAGACATGCCCTAGTCTCATACTTTTGCAGTGTACAGTCATGTGTATTCTGCTGGTGGACATAAAGCTTTCCTCACTATAGGACTTGACGAAAGTCTGATAGAGGTTTAAACACCTTACACCAGAAAAATGGGCAGCCTAGATAGTCCAAATGGTTCTTATCTGCCGTCAAATTCTAGATTTCTATGTAAAGATCTGTGGCAAGAGCAGCAATAAAGCTACATGGTGGGTCCATCAGGCATCTGCTCATAGGTAATTTGCCAGTTTGCCCGATGGCAAGTGTGAGCTGTGGTGCAAAATTTCCAGATGTTAATAAAGTGTAGGAGTAGACTCATAAGGTAAATCATATGGTTAATCTAATACTCTAATGTCTTCTGCATTATTCTCCTCACTTTAAAACCTTTTTTCTCATACTTGCTAGAGCAGACTTGTCATCTGGACAAGTGCCTGATTGGCCAGTGGCTGATAAGACCACATATTTAACCTTACTAGAACTCCAGGGGAAGACCAGGTCCTCCAGTGTGTGACCACCAGCTATGTTTAAAAGTAATGAACTTTGTATAACCAACTCTACAAAGGCCAATTAATCCAGCTACAGTACTAATAAGAGTTGTATTTTACTTATCTTTGTCAAATGTTCTCTAGCTATGGCATTTAAGACTGTAAGCTAATAAATAAATTACAATTAATAAACTAGTAAGAGTTGTATTTTAACCACAACTTTCTTAATAAGTCTAATTTCTATTAGGAAAAATCCATGACACTAGAAATTTTATTTGATTTTAATAACTGATACTTTTGTTTTTAGTATCTGAGAAAGACTTAGAAACACTCGGAGAGAGAGAGGTTTGAAGTCTTGCAGATCATAAATAAATGTATTATAATTTGCGCAAATAAACTGATAAAAAAAAGAGTATATAAAAAACATGTTTCTACTGGACTGAATTTATTATGCAGATACTCGGAAATATGCAAGTGGAAAACAAAATGTGTAGTTAAGCCATGTTAATGCCAAAATGAGATGTTCGAATAAGGTCTTCTTTTTACACAAGCGAATACATTATTTTTTGTAACTGGTACCATCTATAGAAATACAATAGCACATATTTTTTATGAACAGTTCCTATTTTTACATTATTACAAACCAATTTCTATTATTATCAATAAAAATACCATTTCAGAACATTCCACCATTGAACACATATTATATATGCTAGAAACAAATGCATAGTATACAGCTCCAGCCTGTAAATCATATTAAACTGCAACAAAATTATCAATACTGTTTATCACTGTATGTAACTCAGACATCATTTGCAACTTCAGTCTCACTTTCAACCCTTTCAAGGCTTCTGGAACCGTCATTTCCAGCATATCAAATGCTATTTTTGTATATTGATTGCTTTAAAAAGGTTTGACATGCATGGCATTATGCTGGTATGAAACCTTGGTAACCATCTCTAATTTAATCTAATTGCCATCATAAAAATGAAAGAATACCTTCTATTCTTCTATCTATCACAAAAAAGAGACAAACAATAATTGCACTCAATAAAATTAGCATTTCATTTGTGTTCTATATAACATGATACTATTGATATTAACAAAGTAATACTCGGATAGCAAGAATGTCATTTTGTAATTGCTCATGGAAAATGTACTTCTATTGACAAATCTTAGCTATATTATAGTTTATGTATTTGCATGGTAAAAGTTTGCTAGGTGGATTTATTCTTTTGAAAACATCTAAGTAAATTAATACATACATGAGTAAGGCAATCCCTTTATCTCATGGCATATTTGATCTTCACAAGACCATGCATTAGTTAGTGCTTATTGATTGTACCACATTTAGATAGTGTTTGATGAAACTTTTATTCGAGTTCACTTTTGGTGTTACCTGCATTTCAAAAGACGGAGACTGTCTGAATATAAAAAAAAAATAGATATAGCTGTATTAGGCCAAGAGAAAACATGGTTTTCAGTTGAAAAAAATAGAAGACATAAGCTTTTGGGACCTCTGAGGTGATTTCTTCCATAAGGTAACCTTACATTTTTTCTGTGCTGGCCCAAGCTATTAACTTCAACTAAAGCTCTGCGTTAAATTAAAAAAAAAAAACTGCCCAAGTAGTTATAACTTAAAGCCTAGCCTCTTGGCCTCTACTGCAAAATGTTACATGATTATGATGTAGCCTGAAGTACCTTCTTGTACTTATGTATTCAGACCCGATGAAAACCTGCTTAGAGTATTCCTCCCGCAATGTCATAATCTCCGCACTCTTGGTAATGCTCCTATTATTAATAATAATACTACTAATAAAAATATAATTATTATTATTATTATTATTGTTAGAAACACTACTAACCCAAGGGGTTTATCCACAAGTAAACATTTATTTTTACTGTGCTTAACTTTCTAAATTGTAATAGTGTTTTGTGAGTTTTCTATATGTTACAGTTGTTTATTCAGAAGAATAAAACAAATTATTATATAGATCTGCCATATAAAAATGATATAGCCCTGCATTTATGATCGCAATGTGTGTAACTACCCATCACAGATGGGTACAGACCCTCCCAGGCCTCCACTTCTCAGTCCTCCCAGTGATGCTAGCATTGACACAGCCAGAAGAAAATGCCTGAACGTAGGAACTGTGAAGATGTACCGCTACAAGGTTTAACCCCTTCAAGACCAAGACGTACCTGGTACTTCCTGATCAAAGGTCACTGCCAGACCAGGACGCACCAGGTACGTCATTGATGATGCGCGATCCAGCGTCGCTATGAACACTGGGATCGCGAGGGGCGGCTGCTACTGACGGCTGGGTGTCCCCAGCGATCCGTAGCAGCCACTCCCCCTCACGAGCACGGAATTTAAATATTTAAATAAAACTGTGGTCTTCAACTGGAGACGAAGTACGCAAACGCCGGTCCTGAAGGGGTTAACCTCTATTATACTGGTACCTTTTGGCTCAAGCACACATTTGACATACTCCCACACTAATTTCTTGTACTATGTGATCATTTTGAAAGGAATGGGTTTGCCTGTTCTATGAAAACCAATATAGTTTGCTTTTCAGTGTGAGCTCACTAGGATTACTCATTGTATATTTCTGGGCAACTGAAAACACTGTTTCATTCTACTTTCCTGCCTTTTTCTAACTTACTATAATGATGTTAATGTACGCGTCTGTGTAGTAAGCCTTTGAGCTATTTAATTATCATAAGTGTTCACGGTAGCTTGCGGAGGGCGTTCCAAAAATGTAAGGCCACCACATATTTATATTAGTTTGTTTTAATACATTTATTAGGTTTTATTTTAACAAAAAAATATAATGATAATAATAATAATTATAATAATCTTAATAATGGATATAGCAATTATATTGCTACCTACATGCCTTGGAGACAAATTAATTTTCTAAGACAACATTTAAGGCTTATCATCGCATTCTCAAAATTCATAATTGGCCGTCTCATAACTTTTTTTCCGTCACTCAAGGACATTGTTCTGTGACTCACAAACAATATATGTTTAGGGTTTTTTTGCTATTGTTTTCCCTAGTTTCTGTGTTACGTTAGACATAAATCTAGCTTGTGCTGCAGCTTCACGAACCTCCTATACAAGGCTAAAAAGACTTTCATCCTTCACATTGATTTTAAAGTAGTCTCTACGACAGGAATCTAATATCTTCAGCAATGCCCTTATCTAGTTATAGTAATTTATTAAATCTAAATGAACTGAACCCTGATTATTTATTAAAGAGTCAATAGCTTTCATGGCTAAAGAATTGTCATAGCAAAAGTGTTATTTAGGCTATATGTGGCTTACCGACCAGTACTGTTTATAAGTGTTCAGTCTGTCTTTGTATAGAAATAATGTAAACAACAGATCAAATTTGAACGAATGGAAAGTAAAACGCATTATTTTATATGTGAAGAAGAGACCCCCAAGCTTCTAAAAGCTAGAGGAATTCCAGGGTTACATCTAACCTTTACTTGTCTGTAAAGGTTAGATGTAACCCTTTAACAAGAGAGGTTTATTAAGTACTCTTCTAGCTACCTTGGTCCCATCCTAAGCTACTACTCTTTATAAAAATATAATTGGTAACCGTTGTCAATTCTGACCATTAACAAATAGTTATAACAGACAAAATAATTGTGCATAAAAAATGACTAAGCAACACCTTAATTACACAGCAAATATGTGTGTATATATACATATGTATGTATATTTTAAAAAAACAGAGATAAGCTATGTTCTGGGATTTCTGTACTATTTTGACATTATGCTACATCTATAATTGGAAATTGGAAGAATAAAACGGAGCACAAAACATTTTTTTTCCCAGATACAACCATACAAGAACATTACTTACCAGTTGGAAAATTTGATCCTCAGCTAAATGTATTCATCCATCCCTAATTAACTTGACACATGTTTAAGCCTCATTGAATTTCTTACACAAGCATTATAGTTCAAGGCCCTTCTCTGAACAGTTAAATAGTCTCCTTTTAAATTAACCATCTTAACGGCTTTATTTCAACAGAACATTAAAAAGCCTGCCAGTTTCTTAAAATATACATCTAACATTGTTAGTTAATTTTAAAGTATGTGCCATAAATTCAGCCATGTAGTACATGTATAATTGTCAAAGTTTCTTTTTATTTATATTCATTTTGTGTTAATGAGGAATTATGTTTTTTTCTTTTCTTCGTATAATGTGTGTGTTATTAGTGAAATCAATACTATTCTGTTACAATAATGAATTTAAAAAATCCTCTGAAAGCAATGTGTGATCATATAAGCGTTCCTTTTTTATTATTTGCTTAAATTGAATCTGATTTATTGTTACTACATGTTATTAAATACTAATAGTAAAAAAAAGCTGATCATTTTTATGCACATGTGATTTGGCATGTTAGAAAATGCAATTTTTTATAATAATAATTAACACATTCTTAGAAAGTGACAATAGAAGACCCAATTTTAGTGGCATTACAAGATAGACTGGTGGGGTGTTTGATGAAGGGATTTTTTGGTCCTCTTGCAACCTTGTTTAATCTCTTGTGAAACCAACCATGGTCGTTTGTCATTTTTAACCTATTTTCCACCTCTACAATGCTGACAGTACAAGGTAAGGCAGGGGGTAGCTTTTGTGCAGCTACGGGATCATGAACCTAAGTGGCCAATTCCAATGTGAAATTCATTTGGTGTTAATATTAATGTTGATGATTATTTATCTCCATGATTTATCTGTGGTTTAACACTGACTGTGGAGGTGGTTCCAAAGTTTGGGTGACATTGAGTTTGGTTGTATTCGTTAAAGTATCTATTGTTTGGGCATATACCATCAAACAAATTAAAATGTTGGAATATTGCACTCTTGCCTTTTGTATAATATACCCCTACATCCTTCTAGACTGTAAGCTCATTTGATCAGGGCCCCCTTCACCTTTTATTTGAGTAAATCTACATTGTTATGTGATGCACGGCTTGGTAGGTCCTGTTTACACATTGTGCAGTGCCGTGGAGTATGACGCTTCTATATAAATGAATAAATAATTATAATTTCGGATAACATATTTCAAGTGTTGGTTCACATAGGCAAAACAGGGAGTGATTTAGTTCGTTAAGGAAAGAAACATAAGCAGATCTGAAACTCGCATACAATTGCACAGAATCATTTAAGATGTTATTTCCGTTCCTCTGGCAAACAAAGAGTTTCTATTTGTCAGTGTGCCATTTTATGCCACATGTCATACCATTTGGTATACGCGTTCCCTGCAAAATTGTGAATGAGCCACAACTGAATGATTAGCTATTATTGTTGGACAGGATTTGGGTGTTCAGTAGTACCAGGAACATTATTTAATATACAATATTTCCTTTTAAACTTATAAAGCGTTAACAGCTGTAAGACATATACTACTTAAATCATGTATTCTGGAGCACACTTGTGAAATTATTTAGGAACCTTCTATAATGGGTATAGTTATTTTTGTGTTCATGTTGAGTTTTCTTAGCACTTTAGCCACAAACTTTAGGGGGCTTCATTAATCCCAAAGTTAAGCAGTTAAGTAGGTAAACAATGGGGTCATTTTTTGAGAAACTGTGAGTCTGCGTCGGGGAGTGATCTGTGAATTCTGTTATAATGCAAAAAAGCTTTCTCTTTTTTTAAGAAAACATTTTGTTTACTTGCCCTGCTGTAATTTTAATGCTTCTGATTTTGGTCTCAAAAGTATACTAATGTACAAAAGTGAGATGGTGACCTTTTCCAAAATCTTACAAAAGTATGCAATGTACAATACACGGCATATTCTTATGTGACCTTTTCAGTGATTGTGACACAACTCAAGGTGCACTAATCCACCTGGGAAATTATTACAGAGCCCAAGGCACTTAACCATATAGTCTTTTCCTTACCTAAGGGCATGCCTTTAAGTCAGTCCACCCTGATTTATAGCCCAGTGTTCTAGGCACAGACTACCTTATTCCCTGCAAACATACAAACAACAGATGTATTAATGTTGGCTTAGAGATTAGAGGCTTTGCTAGAAATGTACGGACAGAACGTAGAGAAAAGAAATTAGAATATGGGAAAGTATTAACCGGCTTCTGTTTTCAGTCCCTAAAATAAACTCTTGTAGTTGCTCTACCGTGTACATCTATGTTATTTTTCTTTTTGGTATCTCTGTTATGTAAGACTGCAAAATAAAAATATGCCTTTACAAAACCTTTACGAGCAGGTCGCCATGCAAAGCAGAAAAGAACTGATCTCTTGAACGTAAAATACATGTCTTTATTATCTCCTCTCCATGATGTCAATAATGATTTCTGGAGCTGACAGAGAACAATGGTATTAAACCTTGTCAATGATCATTGAGTTGTTCACATGGTGTAGAATCACATTAATCACTTCCCCATGAATGCGTACCTTGTCTAGTATGCTCGCCTTCTTAACTGCTCCCCTGGCAGCACTGCCTAACTATACCACTGTTTGCTTGTGACAATCGTTTCCAACCAGGCAAGCTATTATGACAACAAATGTGTGTCTTAGTTCAACAATGCAAGCTCAATAAGACGTATTCGATTCACTTCCCTACCTTACTAGGTTAATCACTTTGAGAAATGCATTTTAAATTGATTAGACCCAATCTAGTCCTATGAAACTTTTCTGCTGTAAGCTGGAATTCCTGTATGAGATACATAAACAATACCAAGATGTTCATATGTGCAAATAGTTATTGGCTTAACATGTATAGATTAACAGAAAACAATACACTGTATTACAATGCGCATCACTAAGATGCCATGGGATTGTAAACCGGGTCTTACATTAGACCTTACCATGCTTGCAGAGACCCCATTTTTCAACAGCTCTATATTTTACTAGACCTGATTTCCTCTAAATTGGTAGAAATGTGCCTGTTCCCAAAAGTAAAGTTGTCTTTAATCACTAGTTAATAACTCTCTAAGGTTGGTTGCAATATAAAGATTTTACTAAAAGGGCATCACAGTAGTAGCATGGTAGCTTTTACCGTGTGTGAACTGGAGTGAAGTCAAGCATCCGCAGATAAGCTAATATAGGTGACCTATCATTAAGTACACTATATGGACAAAAGTATGTGGACACCTGGCCATTACACAAACAGGCACTTTTATGACATTGTATTCTAAATACATAGACTAATATGTAGTTGTCCCCTGTTTGCAGCTAAAGTAGCTTCCACTCATCTGAGAAGGCTTTCCACAAGAGCTCCAGTAGAGCATTTGTAAGGTTAGGCACTGATGTTGTACTTGCAATCCCTGTTCCAGTTCTTTCCAAAGGTGTTCGATGGGGTTGATATCAGGGCTCTATGCAGGTCCGTCAAGTACTTCCATACTAAACTAATTTAATCATGTCTTTATGGACCTTGCCTTGTGCACTGGGGCACAGTCTTGCTGGAATAGAAAAGGCCTTTCCATACTGTTCCCACAACGTTGGAAGCATAACATTGTCTAAAATGTCTTGGAATGCCCCCTTCCCCAAACTGTTCCTAGAAAGTTGGAAGCATAGCATTGTCTAAAATACCCCATTCAACATACCGTGACATTTTCGACAATGCTATGCTTCCATCTTTGTGGAAACAGTTTGCAAACTACATTGGTTAGTTTGCTAACTATGGAGTCTAGCTCTGACTCAATGGGGTTTGGACTAAACCTAAAATAAGGCTTTTTATGTTCATTAGCCTTTGCACCATTAAAACTAGAAGGTTAGAGAACAATAACTCAAGGGCAACCACATGCCACTATGACAAATATCAGTCATGTGTCTGATGGCATATGTGCGTAGATTGTAAAGTTAGATAAAGTCATTTGCTATCTGTGCTTATGTCAAATTAATAATTGCAAATTAGTTTATTAGGTGCAATATTCATTTCCCCTGTTCCATCATTATCTGAAGCGTATTTAAAGGACACAGTAAATGTTTGTTGCTGTGACCCTCGTAACATCATAGTAACATTATTTATCAGCGAGTGAGGCCATTCTTCCATGAATCTTCTTTTATTACATCGTTACAATCGTTAGATGTTCCTGTAATATGAAAGTCATGAACAAGAATAAAGTGTAGGGAATGAGGGTGCCTGTCTGCACCAATAAATATGTTTTTATATGACTATTTTTAAAAATACGGGTAAATTGAATCCAATTCCCTTATAGTAAAGTATGATTATGGATAATCGTATTTACTGAAGCATTTATGGCTTTTCAGTAATAATTATCCAATATGCTGCAATTTCAGTTGAGAGACTTTAATATGAGGGTTAATGGGTCTATTCTATAGCACTAGAGTTGACAATTGAATAGCCCTAAAATTATAATTTTTATGTTGGTTCATTATTAAGTTTCCATGGTCAGATCATTGCCTCTTGTAGGAAAAACTTGCTAGGGTCTTCAGTGCCTTAGACTTCAGCGGATTCTATGGAAATCAACTTTTGACGCTGACTGCCGCATGACGCAGGGGCGTACCTGTGGCAGATCCTGTATGTGGCACCCCCCAAATACACACTTTAAACCGGCATAGTTTCTATGGTTAGGCAAACACTGACGGGGGTACAGCATAATTGTTATCATTCTATACTGAGGTACACATTGACGGTGGTACAGCATAACTGCTATCATTATATACTTAGGGATTACGCTGTACCACCGTCAATGTGTGCCTATACATTGAGCCAGACACTGACAACCCCTATCACTATATACTAAGCCAAACATTGATGTGGTGTAGGCTTACCACTTTAGTGACTGGCATAGTATATAGTAGGGATGCACCGAAATGAAAATTCTGGACTGAAACTGAAAATTCAGCATTCACTTGGCCAAAACTGAAAACAAAACAAAAAAAAAACAACTTTAAAATACTTTATTAAAAGTAACACCAAAATTAGACAAAAAATCAACAACAATGTTAACATATATATAACAACAATCACAATCCTATCATGCCCAGGTTCTAGCATGTGCTGGCTGACTTAGCATGATAGGAGTGTGATTGCTGTTTGCAATTATATATATGTATAGTGTTATTGGATAAATTTTGGTGTGTAATTTACTTTTAATAAAAGTGTTGTTAACACACCAAAGTTGGACAAAATAAAATAACTGAAAACAGCAATCACACTCCTATCATGCCTAGGCAGCCAGTACATGCTGGAATCTGGGCATGATAAGAATGTGATTACAGCCTCCCTATGCCATGCTTTCCCCCTACACTTACACATCCATGCTATCTGAAACCCTCATTCACAAACATTCAGCATAACACCCATCACACTCACACATTTACTAAACCGCTATTTTCCTACCTTTTCTCTGTCACTGTCACTTTCCCTCCTCCTCTTCGTTCTTCTTCTTCTTGTTCTTCTTCTGTGTCCTGTCCTTCCGGTGCACTGAGCGCAGAAGACGGTGGGCGTGGCTTCAGTGTTGTGCGCCGGGATTTGACATCTAGTCCTGACGCACAGCCACAGTTGCCGCGTGCATCGTTTTTGGAGGCGTGCCGACAACCCTCAGTGAGCGGCACCCCGGGCGGACCGCCCCCGCCAGGTACGCTACCGGCCAGTCCTGCTCGCCTGTTCGTCTGCCGGCCCTCCAGCCCGGATTCACACCTGAACCATATTTGACAAGCACTTTTAATGTAGTTGTGTAATGTTATATAAAACAATAGACATCTAATTCCATTCCCAGTCATAAAGATGTTCCTCCTGCCTGTAAAAATGGTAGCTAACATATGGTTTTTTGTCATTGTGATTTAAACGATTTTTGAACATTTTTACAATTTAAGAATATGGTACCTTTAAAAAGAAAGTATTTTGTGATTATGGTAAAACAGAAAATTCATGACAACAATATTCACGTTTATTACTCATATAAAACAATGGAGCCTATAATAAATTCCCTATATGAAGAAAATGCTTTTGTTCACAGTATATGCATGCTGCATAAAATCTATGCAATCTTTAAAAAATATATTACTACTGTACAATAGATATGATACCAAAAAAATTATAATAAAATAGGCTTGCTTGTAAAATGCATCATTTGTGAAATTTCAAATGACCAGTTGTGACAGCCAAGTTATTTAGGTGAATTAATTTTAAAAATGTTTCATATGTTTTAATATCATTTCTTTTGAAAAACGCTTGGTATTCATGTGAATACATGATGTAAAGATGTTGGTACCTTGAAAGAGCATACTAGTAACCAGGGGCATAACTAGAAATCACGGGGCCCTGGTGCGCAAATTGCCCCGGAGGCCCCAACTTCAACAGGTGGTCTGTGACTGTGCCATTATTGCCCTCATATAACTTGTCTGTGTCTTCTTTGCCCCTTGCCCCACCTCCAACATACACTCACAACAACACACACATATGTAAACATACACAGATTACACACACTTACTCATACTCACTAACACACATGTACACATGTTCTAAAACACATTCATCCATGCTCCCACACACAATTACACAGCCATGCTCCCACACAAAAGTGCACATCCATGCTCACACACAATTACACATCCATGCTCACACACACACACACACTGACATCTGTCAGTTTTCTAAATACTATATATATAAGTACTATATATATAGATACATAAAGTTTCAATACATTAAATAATGTATACCAAAAAGTTGTTTCAAAGACAGTTCGCGTTAAGTCACTGCACAGCTATTCCATCAATGTTTTTATTATATAAAGTTTGTTATTATTGCATTTAAAAGAAATACGACATCTTGAATTCAAATGGAATGTTCTATATGATTGTTTGCTTAGATGCAAAAATTAAAAAAAACAACAACTCAACTGAGAATGGACATCAGCTTCCCTACGGTGTGTTTCCGCTTGAGAGCATCTCAAGTTTTAGGTCTCGTGGACCATTAAGGAGAAAAATACCCATTGACATATAAGAATGAAAATATGAGGCAAATTTCCTCTGCACAAGGAAAACAACCCTTCACAGACCATATATTTTGGTTTGCAATCAGACTGAATCACCTACGAAGGTTTTTCCACTGAAATGACTTAGGTGAGCTAAAACCTGAGACACTAATCAGTAGGGGCGCATTGTAGGCCAGGCTATTAAGCAGCTTTCCATTGTTACTAACAATTACTTGGAACTGGGATCCACCTGGACTCTCTGGTTATAGAGCTGCTTCCCTGAGACCCCAGTTAATGTCTTTAAACACTGGACAAGGAAGTAGAGGTTAGTTATACCAGTTCACTACACATGTTCTGCTAATTCTTAGCTGCTATTTTCCTCTTTAAAAATAAGTGACTAAGTTAACTCATAACAAAGCCACACTCAAGTGGAGAGGTGATCTGGGCTAGCCCTAGGAAGCTCCCAGGTATGTTGCCACACTTGTGAGAAATCCATGTCATTAAAAAATCTTTATTTCTTTATAGTTTGTTACTATAGCGTCCCATCTATCTCAATATAGTCTATAACAAAAAGATAATTCATAAACCCAGCAATCCTGCTATGCATATATTTTCATTAGGGGAATAGGGGAATTATACATAGTTGATTAAATAGAAATTTTCAATTTTTCTATGCTTTCTACAGTTTTCAGAATCAAATGGTTAACTCAGTTCATTTGTCATGCAGATTTATAAATCTAATTTATAACCATGTGTGACTAATGCCTTTTTTGTTGCATTCATCTAGTATTAACAGATGCATTGTGAGACACTTAGTCTTCTAAGGTCATTGATTGTTTCCAAGAAGAATATATTTAAGTGTTTTTTAATTTTAATTTTGTTTGTTATAAAGATTGAGTTTCAATTATTGCAAACTATAAATAAATATATATATATTTACACTTATTCATTCAGAATTATAATCAGAGGAATCAGAATCAAAAATCTTTTCTGTAATGTAGGGAAACAAATATGAATAGTGGAAAATTAAAAGTTCTCATGATTGTGAAAATTACGAAAGTGTAATGTGATGTAATTTGATAATCTGTTTACTTAAGTAAATCCTTTATTTTGGTACAGCAAGTTATATTTTACATAGAAATATAATTTTACTAAGCGGCAGAAGTCTTTTCTTTAAAGTTCCTTTTGAGTTCATGGAGTTCATAGAGCTCAGTTAGTGCATAATAACTGCTGATAGACCAACCATTAAAAGTTATACAATTATTAACCAAACTGAAGCCTCCCACCTGCATATGCTTTAACACTAAAATCTGCCGGATAGTATAACCCATAAAAGATTATGCTAGTTTTTAGACTTGTGCATTCAGATTTTTAAGAACTGGAAATTTACTGAATTTTCATCAAAATGGCCGCACTTTGGGTGACAGCCTCTCCTACCATCACCAAAAGCGCCACCATGATGGGAAGCCGGAAGGGGTAGTCACACAAGCCGAAGCCAGGAGTCCAGAAAAATGTTTAGTCGAGAACAGGCAGGAACCAGAATGGAAGGTCAGACACTAGAGAGACACTCATGGGTCTGGAACCACGAAAGGTCAATCAACATCTGAATTATTAATATTATTATCTTTTATTTATATAGCGCCAACAATTTACGCAGCGGCTTATACAATACATATATTCAAGGGGATACGACAGACGAGAACTTACAGCACAAAGACAAACGATACAATTAGCGTGGCGAGAGCCCAGCCTCGCAAAGCTTACAAGCTTTGAGAACTAGCAAGGAGATGAACTCGTATTATTAAGGTTGCTTTAGTCTCACTTATTTGGATTTTCTTTGTGACATTATTTAAACAATTGTTACAGAAGACCCAAAATGTTAACCATCCCTCTTTTTCAACCAAAAAACATATTTATCACAATGAGTGAAGTTTATATAATTCCTAGTGTTAGAAACAAAGAAAGGCATCTGTTAGTGTCGTATAACTAATATGCCCTCTTGTGTATTCACTAGTCGAAAATAAATCAATAGAAAAATGCAGATGGCCAGGTGCTGGATAACAATAAGCAAGTACTGTTATCAAGCACATTTTGTGAGTACTCCAGAAATGCCGGGATTGTCCTGCTCTTATTGTGTGATAAATTGTACTTACTTCACTGCAAATTATGTGAATACAATAAAGCTAACATATAACTAAATGATAACAATATGTAATTTAACCTCTGCAGTAATTAACTGTTTATTGGATAACTTCAGTGATTTTCCTATTGGTTTTGATGAAGAACCAATGCTTGAAGCACCATACCAATGGCTACCTACTATAGTGGAATTGCTATATTTTATTGATTTTATTGGGATGTTCTGGGCTTCTTTTGGCCAAGAGATGTGAGCTTCTTGGCAGGAGGAATGTTTAATTTTGTGGCACAACATGCAACTAGCTGTTTACATTTTTTTTGACTGATGGGAAGGCTTCAGGTGGACATAAGAGCATACCAAAGGGATGCAATAGTATGTCCAAAGGCCATTCGTGGGTTAAAGGACATCAGCATACCTGTTTCTTCAATGTACTATTACATAATGTACTGGATAAACGGCGTACAAATATAACCTTGCTTTTTCTCTGAACAAATACCATGTTTTTATGACTTTGACTACCCAGTACCTAAATGTGCACTGTAAATGCAAAACTAATAGTTATAAAAAAAAAAACAGCCACTTAACATCTTAGAGCAGAATATTGTTTAACTGAAACTGAAAACCTGAGACTATGAATACAAAGTATAATTCTTTATATTGAAACCAGGGACACACAGAAGGACTGGAATGTGGCACCATTGGGCACCAGGCTGCTAGGAATTTGCCTTGAATCAAAAATTGTAAGCCTTGCTGTCTTTACAGTACTTGCAATGTAGAAAAAGAAAATGATATAACGTATAGTAAAGTATATGATAACGAAAATTCCTATGTAGGACTTGATACATTGTTTTATTGATTTCTTGCTTCCGTTCACAAGTAATGAGCTGAAAAATCATTGCCCTTTTTAGCAAAGTGCTCTGCCTGCTCAATTTTTCAGATAAAATAAAACTGTACAGTGCACATAGTATTTTTACTATTGTTTTATATGAAAATGAATGCTTCATTATAATATTTTTTTTTTTTATTTTTATTTTTTCACAGGCACTATTATTGTGGATAATATGCAGATCAAAGGAACAGCTGGAGGATCTGATCCTACTATAGAAATTTCCCTTAAGGATAATGTGGATTACTGGGTGATTTTGGATCCAATAACACAACGGTTGTATCTGAATAGTACAGGACGTGTTCTGGACAGAGATGTAAGTCTTGTGTAGCTGCTTTGGGTATACCTCCTAATAAAAATAAATTGCTTCCAGCGATCATAACTAAGGATTCCTGCATACAAAAAATATAGTTCAATTTTGATAATACTTGACTTAAAACATAATAACAAATTGTAGTTGCATTTTACCTGGATTGGTATAATGTTGTTGCCATAAAATTCTTTCTCGTGTCTATATATATATTTTGTCTTCATATTTTTTGTTATATTTTAGATTCAGTTTTGAAGCTGGTCTACTTCGACAGCTAATTTATTCCAGGGTAATATCAGCCAAAATAACAGTATGGCTTCTGGCTCCAATATAGATAACCAAAAATAGTGTTTCGCTGCATGAATGCAAAGCATAAATATAACCTAATTGTTCTATCAGACTGCTAACTAACATACAGATAAAGAGAGAAAGTTGTTTGAATTTTATTTTTTCTTTTAGTTAACTGGTTTTCTGGGAACATATGCAAATTAGCAGGTTACGTAGGACAAAACATTTATATGTGGAACCACATTTTATTGCGTATGTGGTAGCAACACACAAAGTTTTTTTGTGATATGTAAGTACAAGGCTCAGCAGGGCCAGACTGGGGATGCCATAACTTTGGCTCTTTGATGGTCCTGGATACATGCAGCTGCACTTTGTATTTTGACACCCACATAATATGCAACTGTATACTGCAGGACCAGTATCCCTAAATATACAGCCCTACCACCCGCTAGCCCCCCAGGCAGATGCCAGTCTGTGCCTGCATGGCTCATTGAATTAAAGTTTATATATGGTCTGTAAATAGGGGCTAATTTTGTTAATTTACATATGGGACAATTTATTTAAAAAGATGGCTTCCCCAAGCCCCCCATCCCCTAACCCATTCACTATCCCTAAACCTTAGAGTGCTCTGCTATTAAATACAATTCTCTGCTCACAAATGCTAGAATATTATGAACCAAATATATAAAGGATGTTTGTTTTAACCTACATTTAATTGTCCACTATTATATTATTATCTTAGGTCAGAAAATAGCTTTGTGATATAATAGGAAACCACTACTTTAAATCTAAATTACACTACTGTGAAATGTCATGGTTATTAAAATGTATTTGGACTATCAGTGTATAAGTATGTTTTATTCCAAATCTGTTACTACACAAGGCATCCTAAAAGCAAGAGTGTTAGTAATGTTCACTTCGTAGAATAGTATCGAGGCTTACAGAATTGTTGCTTGGGTAATGTTTAGATTAAATTTGAACTTTAAAAATCAGTTGAATTGGCATTTGTTGGTATTCAGTAAATGTCATTGAATAATGACATTGTTCTGTAGATACATGAATCTACAAGCTAGCAAAATGTGACTAGATATTGGACGGACTAATATTTAATGTACTGAATGAACACAGTTCCTCAAAATATTACAATTACTTATTAGCTGGCAATTATTTTGCTTTAGTGTTGAGAAAAAAATTATATTTATTTAGATTATTATTTTCATGCTAACCAACCGGTCGCGCTTGGTGGGCTACTGGCTGATAGAAGCCTATAGTTTGCTAATCTGCCGCTCCAGCCCTGGAATGCTTGTGCCACATGCTGTGTGAGTATTAAAAGTAACACTAGTATTCTAGCACTTTTACCCTTTCTATTTTATTCATTAAAATGTAACATGCGGCTATGTGCCCAGATTATTTGGCAGCTGCTGACCCTTAAGTGCCGGGGTTTCTTAATCATCATCAGTCAAGCCCTGCTCTCCAATGAATAGGAAACTGGTCAGTGTCGGTGGCAAGATTCGTCAAGGTCAATAGAAAATCATTAAATTGTTCAGCACAGACAATGTCCACCATGAGCAATGTTAGTCCCTACCCCTGGTGTGAGTTGTAGGTGTGCTATTGACATGTCCACATTTCCATTGGCATAGAGGTAGATTACACATATCCTGATGACATACAAATTCAGGCTAAACAGTTTATAGCTGAAATTTTGTGGGAATTTGCATTATGGTAAGTGCATGCACGGCATAACTGACCTGAAGAGAAGGATTTTTTATGAAAAAAATTAATCTGATATATTTTCTGGCAATTTCCTTTAGCATTCACCACTATTATTGTCATCTTCACTGTCATCAGTTATTCTTACGCAGATAGATAAGTAGTTTTACAAATAACATAATATGAAGGAACTCTGACATGTAAAACAATCTTGCAGTCAATGCATTATGGTAAATTTGTACTGGAATATAATTGAATGCAGAACAGACTGGGGATTAAAATCATTCCTGATCGTTAAAGAGCAGCGGCTGATAAATGCACACAGCTGGCTGCTCAATACACTACATGCTTATGACCAGCCTATCGGGCATTTGCCAGGCCAGATACAATGCTATATAATCTATTAAGGAGTCCATCTCCAATATATGTTGAAGTACAGATAGGATATAGAAGCTATTTTTTAGGTTGCAATAGTGGAAGTTAGATATTAAAATAATTAGCCTTTTTGATCCCAATACCATAAAGGAAAAAAATCTTCCGTTCATGTGCATTTTGTTTGTATATAATACATGTGTCCTTAAAAAGATGCTATTGGAGCAAAATATTCAATAGTTCTGTGGTTTAGACTTTGTGTCTTATTTTATTTGTATTTCTCCTGCACATGTTTTATACATGGGATATAAAGTCATGGTCAATCTCCCATGGTAAGCACATTTACTATGATGTCAATGATTATTCAGATTTAACCAAAGTTACTTAAATACACACAGGAAGAAAGGGCTACAAGAAACCAATATTTAATACGTTTACAATTGAATCAAATCTGGCATTTATGTTGTTTTTCTATAATTCAGACTATCCTTGATTTTATAGGCTACATTTTAAAAAACAAAACTACCATTCCTTTAGGTTTTATAGTGGTGTGTTTGGATATTTGTTTCTTCTTTAGTTAGCAGTGGTTGAATCCTTGCAGTCCCTTATGCGCACCAGTTCTTGGACTGCTCTCATTAAGCTGGTGTCAGCAACTTTAACCTCTGGAACCCTTCAAATGCAACTCAAGTAGTGCACAAAAGTTACTTACATGTATATATATTTTCCATGTAAAAAAAAAACTAAATATCTTAGCTACTGAAGAAGAAACTAGCAATGTAAGATAAGTCCAAAAACTATAAATAGGTGAAAATTCAAGATATATTTAAATGTGTAAATAGTATTTGCTATACCATACCGATATTAATAGTACACCCCCACTTCCTTATGGTGCAGAACTTGATGGCCCACCTAGTCTACCTTTTTTCTAATGTAAATACTCAGACGTTAATCAGTTTTTGGTCTTTTCTGAGACTACAGATAAAAGAAAATTCAGATGATGCCATATCTGGAGCTGAAATTTCAGTTTATATTCTTGTAGATATGTAGGCATGCATACTGTGACACACATCCATAATCCCCTGGTCACCTAGAATGGTTCAAGTGTTCTCCCAGATTGCACTGCATGTTAAATGCATTGTGGGTGAATGGGACCGCATACACAGCCAACTGGCAACATGAGATTGGCCAGCATGAGACATAAATTTAATTCTATTTCTTAACTGAAGCTGACCTCATCATCCATTTTAAAAATCATTATGTTCTTTTGTGCCCATGCAGTTATTTTGTGCTCGTGATATGCCAGGTCTTAATCAGACCATGCAATTAAAATGTTAACTTAAATGACTTATTACTGTTTGGGAGTTAAACATCATTATAATGTACCATGTTTCTTCTGCCAGATTTTGAGACTACCATCTGTTTTTTTTGAATGACAATTATTTACTATCTGAAGATAAAACATTATTTCAGGATCTAGAAATGCATCTAATTTTACTAAGCAGCATTTTAATACCGGGATGGTTTGAAGAAGTTGGATAAACTAGTTCCAAAAACTCATGCAAAGCTATAACTCATTTATTCAAGATTAAGCTAATGCTCTACACAGAGATTCTTTTTTAAAATGTGTTTGTTGAATGTTCTTTCATATGCAATTCAGAGATGTTAAATATAATGTTACCTCCCAACTTTTCACATTTATTATGGGATATGGTAGGGAAAGTTGGTTTTTTGACATTGTTTCTATTTGTGTTATAAAAAATGACAACAGTGCATTCATTCTTCTTCACTGCAATATGTTACATATCATGAGATGTTTTACCAGGCTTGAGTTGACATGACCTGACATTGAAATGGCTAATTTCATGACTCTTACACAAGTTTGCATGAAGAAGAGTAATGGATTCAGCTTTGGACTGGAAGTACCAAGTAGGCGAGAGTCATTTGGCACATCCCACTTACCTTTATTGCTACTCATGCTACAAAAGTGTAAGAGTGAAGATCATTTATCAGCCTCAAGCCTTACAGTATCAGGGCCAAATTTAATCCTATTCAAAACTACCTATTCATTAAAAGTATGGACATGCCTGCTTCAAAGCTGAGTTGAAACAGCATCATAGGCAGCAATTTAATAAAAGAAATCAATACACAAACTGACAGATGCTTTTTAAGAGTGGACAGAATGATGTTAAAAACCAGCAGCCTCCCAAAAGACTTTATTATATTTCCATAAGATTGCACGATTTTGAGCTGGATTCACAAAAAGGTCATGTCAGCTAGAGCCAAGATGGCAAAAAACATTCCTTTTCTACTTTGGTCCTTTGGAGCATCAGTCCGGAAGGGAAGTCCAGTTTGGCTCAGCCTCGGCTTGGCTTTAGTTGTTCCACTTTTAAATCCTGTTAAACCAAAATGGAAGTCAGGGGGAACATACCTCTGTTCACACATCTTATATAAGATTATAATAAAAATGAAGGTAGAATCAATCAGTTCCCCTTCATATGTGCGCAATCCTTAACTGTGTACCTTCCAATCCTTGACTATCTCTGTGTGTGGTGTATACCCCCTTCTGTAGTAACACTTGTACATTGCATATAAATAAAGAAAACAATTAAATAAAAAATAAGACATTTAATGGCATGGACTAGATGATATATGAATCCAAGTGTATTTGTCCATAGATTTTCCCCATTTCATTTCTGCAATCTAAAACTTGGAGTTCTTGATTTGTAGAGTTGGCCATGAGCAAGACACGCATATTCCCAAATCTGCCACTTATTTTCTCTGAAAAGCTACTATTGACAGATTTATGGTAACATTTTGCCACAGAACTGAAACAGTTTTAATACACAATGGTATGATATATGATACACTGACACTTATATGTGTTTCAAGAATGATTTCATAAAAGATAATGCTAGCACTTGTAAATACTATGTGATGATGCATCTGTATGTAGACATAAGCCAGAAAACGGCCATTGAATTATACAGAAGAAATTCCAAAACTGAGTAGTTACAATATTGTGGAACTTAGATTAAAACCCTTATATAGTAATCAAAGAAAACTTTTGTGAAGATGTGAAGCCATTGTTCAAAAAGATTTGTAAAATGATGATAATAGCCGGAAGTATCCACCTGCTATGTCACTATTTCTATAATTGTATCTGAGAACTTTTTTGGGAATACCCCGAAAGGGAAAAGCTAACTTGAAAAGTGAAGACATCCTGGCCTGGGAGCCCCAGGGTCCTGGGAAGGGAGGATGCTGGGCTCAAAGCAGACATAACCTGTTTCAAGTTAATACAATTGTGGTTTGAATGCAAGTTCTTCCTCCCTGGATTTATGGTTTATAATATTTTAGAGTTACCCCCTTTAGAATGGACTTCTTTAATATTAAGGACTTTATTCTAATTATTGTATTATGTATAATTTTTAACATAGTTATTAACAAATCCATGCTTACAGTACCAGGCTCTGAGCCCAAGATATTAGAAAAAGTAGGTTTAAAAAAATCAATATCGGTATCTTCCACATTCTAAAAATGTTTACAAAGGATACAGTCTTTGGTCAGATAAGAGCAAATAATAGATTTATTGGTTAAATTATTTACAACAATGTTCGATAACCATGAATATAACAGGCATCTGTTCAATTCCTATGAAAGTAATGGGTGCATACATTATTTTAGGTATAATGTGTACATGCCTTCAGTTTCTTCTTTCTTCCTTATGATTGTTAAGGAAATGCTAGTTTGCATTGTCTTAAGGTATTGATTAATTAGCATCTTTTAGAATGATCAACACAGCGACAAACTTTCATTAAGTTTATAATGTAAGAAAAAGGTATTTTTTCATTAAAAACAAAATGTTGGATGTATGTATGAAGCAAAAGGTTCCTGTGAGTACTGAGGGGTACCTTACATATCAATGACTGTGACAGTTAGTGTGGACTTTTCTGTAGGCAGAATTTGTGGACACTGCTAAATAGTTTCAATGGAAATGCAGCTGAAAGCAATGGGAGTTGCAGTAAAAATCATGAACTATTACAATTATGGAAATAATTAATCAGCCTTTTTACTTAATCAATAATCTCCATTAGGCTGTCTTCATATGGGAACAGAGGACCCTTTGTCGCAAAAAATAAGTGTGATTAATGCATTTATTTGAGTTTATTTATTACAGTATGAAGTTTGCAGGAGACTTGAACATTGCATCTCATGCACTATTTATTATTTCACAATGCATTATGAGGAGAAAGCCCTGATGAGTCTGTAAGTTAGACTGAGTTAGCTTGTGTTATTGAAGCTAAATCAATGAGACATCAAGAAGTCTCCAAGAATTAATTATTCAAGGCTAACTTTCCTTTCTATTAACAGAAACTTGTTAAAGTTCACTGTTTTCACATAGTCAAGGTAGCAAGTTGAAATATTCCAACTTCTCAACAAATTAGTACTTCAGTAAATAAAACTTGAACTAACAAGACTTGAGTAGAAGTGCTAACATCTTCAATTCTTGTTGGAGTCTCAAAAACCCATTTAGCACTATATTTGTTCTACTAAATAAATGTTTGTATTTTTTGTTCTTCCAGCCACCAGTGTCCATCCAGTCTATCGTTGTCCAAGTTCAGTGTATCAATAAGAAAGTTGGTATAGTCATTTTCCATGAAGTGCGTATAGTTGTGAGAGATAGAAACGACAATCCTCCCCGTTTTCAGCAAGATAAATACTACACGGCTGTAAATGAGGTAAGACCATTACGCTATTTTATCCAAACTGCTGCATAAATCATGAAATATTAGAGCATATACATGTTATTGTCAGGTTTCATTTTCCCCATACACAAAATACAAAGTATTTCACTTTATATTAAAATTAAATGTCACACTACAAAAGAAATTATATTGCTGATTGCACTTTTGTGAAGAAAATTACAGCTTTAATTACCAAAAAGATAGTTAATTTTGTTCTAAAGCGCATCCTTCGTTCAAATAGAATGAGTAAATCAGATTCGAAATATCCAGTTATTAAAAATGCAGTTAAATTTGATCGGTTTAAGGATGACTTGCTTCCCATTGATGTATTTCAAAGGAGCACCCTTACTCTGCAAATTGTAGATAATCAAAGCCAAAAGTGGTTCATTGTCTATATCTGTTTGGTGCAGCAGGTTTCAACCTGTGTCACACATAGCGTGTGGTTTGTGGCCTAGATAATTGATGTTCCTTGTATGATAAAAATCTGTTTGATGTATCTTACCTGTAGTGTATGACACATTCTTTTTAACCCCTTAAGGACAATGGGCGGTCCCTAAACCCAACGAAAACAATGCATTTTGAGCCAGTGCATGTACAGGCTTTGTCATTAATGGGTTAATTCTGTCTCTTAGCACTTCTTTATTTTTTTTTATCTTGTCGATTATATTTTTTCATAATTTGGAGCTAAATTTAGAAAGTGTTTTTTATTAATCTTTTTCTTTGTTATATACAGTTGCACAGAGATTGGTGACTCTTTAACGGTATCATATTTTCTCTCGCTTAGAAGTATCTTCAGATTATTTTATGCGCAGCACAGTAGCTAAGGTCAGCGTCAGGGTAAACCTTTCTTTCTGAGAAGGTACTGATTTTATTTTTTGATGTCAAGAGTTATCTCCACATTGCAAAAAAAGCTTACACATCTTAAGGAATCTTAGAAAGACTAAGCACTTTTCAGCCTTATAAGTGATTGGATGTTTTAGCTGATTAGATGAACCTACATGTTGAATGCCAAAGTTCATTGTGCCTTGAGTTCACTAGAAACGAACCAAACGACCTGAGGATATCACTTGTGGTTTATCTTAGCTCAGACTTAAAAAAAACAGGAGTGGATTTGATTTTGTGGATTTATATATTGTGTAGATATTAGAAAATCTAATGATTACAATCATAAACACTTCAAGAAGAACTCCTGTCATGTTTTATTGCTAGTTATTTAGTTCTTGCATAACATATTTTTTTCGGACAGCTGCACATTAGTAATTTGTAGTGTTCTTGCTCTGTGTTCTAAGCCCAATCTACTAGACAAACACTCCAACTCTTTACCATACTACTTGTGATAAGTAACAGAATGGCTCAGTGTTAATTAGCCAGTCGGACACTAATTAAAGTCTATGTAGGAGGCATTGCCATAAAGATTCGGTTTATTGTGATGTTTGGGAAAGTCAGTTTCATGACTGACAACAATGGCCACCTCTAGGTCTGTAGATAAGGGAAGTTTATTGGATTACCGCATTACTATATATACAGCACTATATTTTACGCTCAAGAAGAAAAGCATTTTTTAATGGGATTTATGATTTTTAAAAATGTGTGTTTATCCTTGTAGTGATATGATGTAATATGTAGTTATGGTCTTAAATCCTTTTCTCTTTCTCTCTCTCTCTCTCTCTCTCTCTCTTAAAGCCTTTACTCTTTATCTATCTCTTTTATATCCGTCACTCTTTAGTCGTGTGTTGTGGCTCAACGAATGTGCATACCAAGGCTATTGTCTAACAGAGAACTTGTACAGGTTACTTGGAAAGGTTTTTGCACAGGATTGGCTGTAATCAGCATTTCCCGTGGCAATGGCGTGCTACAATATCATTTTTGTCTTTTGATAAATTGGTTGTTAAGTGGTTTGGCCATTCTCACATGCACGTCGTGGTGTAATTACGTGATACGGTCCCTTACTGCTTACCGAACAAATATTTTGGCTGACGACTATGTATCATTTGCTTTTAGTCTGTAGTTTTTGCTGAGACTTGATTTAGTCAAGTCTTTGAAATGAGCCTCCCAGTATAGTAAGCAGTCCTCTAGACCACTAGGAAACAACACAGCAGGCACCTATGACTCCGCCGATATGGGTGCAGAAAAGTATGACACCATCACAGTCAACTAGAACTTGGGTTTCGCTAAAGAATCTGTCATGGTGGACCAAGTGAATAATTAGCCCTGTTCAAAGAGGTTGTGGTTGTTAAGTTGGAAAATTAAATTTACACTGTCAACTCTCACAAGCGGTGTTCTACTATTTATTTAATGCTTGTAACATTGTATTGCACAGTGGTGTGGAACGTGTAGGAGCTTTGCACATAATGATAAGCGAATTAGCATTTTAATTGTGTTTAGCCGGAAAAAATCTAATTCAATAAATATTTTAGCTTAAGATTTTATAGTCTACTGGCAGACTGAGTATCATGAATTTCATACGTTATCTTCAGTGTCCTGTGTCTATTTTGTAGTTGTACCAAGCAGACTTAAGTGTTAGTAATCCAGCAAAGACGGTTGTACATATAGGTTATATAAATCCTTTAAACCTTCATTCCTTATATGAACGTACAGCATCCAATGTATTTTTCTTGAAAACACCATCTTAACTTAAATATATATGCAACATAGTTTATATAGTAGATCCTAGGTACAACAAATATGTATGGAGTGTTTCATATTTGTTTTTACATTATAATACATGTTATTTATAGAGCGCAAGCAAATTATGTAGTGTAATTGTTTGTAGAAGAGTGAAAACCATAATATTCAAATGACAGGATAACCAATTGACAATAACTTTTACATTAAAGCATACTAGTACAGAAGGATAATCAGTCCTTGTATGACTGTAGTGTGTACCGTGCTCTAACACCCCACGATATTACATCACCTATAACCTAATAAAACACAGGACATAATAGTGGATTAAAACAAGCCATAGCTCTTTAATCAACCACCATAAATAAACTATGTTGTTACTTAGCATCAACTTGCCAAACACAGTACCGGAACCTAACTTGTCCTTATTGGATACTCAACCAACTATGCGGTCAACAGCACAGGTACTCACCTCCCCGATTGTCCAAACAACTGTGACAGCTAACTTCTGCTGTCCCTCACCAATGCTAACCACCAGCCGAACATAAGCTTGGAGGGCACGGCCAAAGTATTTGACCATAAACACATCAGAGGTCAGGGGAGGATTGAGCGCAACTTGCCTTCCTTCACACCAGCATCCAACTCTGTAGATTACCAACCCAGACCAGCAAGGACACACTACCCGCCTGCTGTGACAAGAAAAGAAAACATATAACAATAAGCTAAATAATAGGGAGGAAGGGAAGCTGTTAAGACTGTTAGCTGTTGCTCTCAAAAGTGGCACTGACCAGCGTTACCGAATTTGGCTTGCCTGTGCCTTATTTAGTAGGTTCAGCCCTACTACGATTATCTACGATTTGCCTTATTTCTAGAGACTAGTCTACTATATTACCTAACCCTGCCTGCCTTCTTCCTAGTATCCTTTGTGACCTGTTTGTCCCTTTGGGGGTCTCCCCATTTGGATATTCACGATCAAGGGTCAAGATTTAGTGGAACATGTTCTGGGATATAGGTGCATTTAGCCTAATTCTTCTATTAGCCTAACACTCTATTATGTTTCTAAGCTTGAACCATCTGTCTTCCACACGTTAAGAAGGATTGTGAGATACTGTGATTGACATGGCTTTTTTTAAGATTGTTCTTTAAAGCAAAGGTGCCCATTAGACAGTCCATAGGTCAGATGCAAGCATTAAACATTTTGTGCAGTATCAATCCCACTTGTAAATCCTATGGGTTGACTCAATACCACAAAACTGCATCCATCGTGCAGACTGTCAGAGAGAGAGAACTCTGATCTCTGACAGCCGAGGAAGGTCTGCGTAATGGAAGCAGACAATCCTCGCTGCTAGCCGCACCTCCTTCCAGCTGCAGCGTAAGTTGTCTACACGCTGCCCTGGCTACACACCGGGGACTCAGAAGCACCGGTAAGCGGGGGGGAGACGTAAGGGGGGAGACAGGAGGATCCAGGTCCCTCGCAGCGTTGCGGGGGATCTGGATATTAGTCTCATAGTCAGACCTATTTGAGCATTTGCTCTGAAAAAAACCTTGTCTTATAATCGAGCAAATACAGTAAGTACCTATGAGAGAGAGAGTAAAAGCTTGGTGTTAAGGCTAGGTGTGCGTAAAATCAAGAACAAAAGAGAGAGAATAAAAATAACCAAAAACAAGGGCGTAACTAGAAACCATAGGTCCCCAAAGCAAAAATTGCCCTGGAGGCCCCAACGTCACAAAGAAACATGTCCCACAGTGCCACATTTGCCCCTAACAGCTTGTGAGTGCCATCTTTGCCCTAAACAGCTTGAGTGCCACTTTTGCCCTCAAACAACTTAACAGTGGCATCCTAAATCATAAAGAACGTATCTGTGCCATATTTGCTCCAAAAAGCTTATCTGCACAATCATTGATCCATACACATATGTAAACACACTTACACAAATTCACACAAGTTAACACACACACACATACTCACTAACACACAAACACACACTCATTCTAACATACACACACTCCCTCTGACACTATTCATGCTACCACACTCCATCTCATACAATTTACACATACAGTCTCACACACACTTACACATCTATGCTCACACAGACACACTTACACACCCATGCTCTCACACACTTTTACATAGACATCTATTCTCACATACATTCACACACACCTATGCCCACATGTACTTACATATAGACATGCATTTTGACTATTTACAAACATACACATCTATGCCCAAATACCCTTGTACATAGACATCCATGCTCATATACTCTTATATATAGACATTAATTCTCACATCCCCTCATACATATACATTCATGCTCACATACACTCATACATACACATTCATGCTCATATACATTCATACACATTCATGCTCACACACTCATACCTACACATTTATGCTCACATACATACAAACGTATATACCCCCTCCTGTTTTCCAGAACTACACCCTTTGCTTAAGGCATGTAATAAATCTCTCAACAAATAATTCTAAGCTTATACGGATATTTTTATTTTTTCATTCCCACTTAAATTTTTTTTAAAGTAAAATAGATTAGACTTATGATCAGCTTATAGATCCATGTTTAGAAGATAAAATTTGTAAACAAATGTTTATTGTTAATGTATGTTTGCTTTAGCGATATCTTGGTTGAGATATATTTTTGGTAAAAGCTTTTGGTTTTAAAATGACTTTAAATTAGTTAAAAAAGTGAATAATTTGCCACCTGTTTTTTTTATAAATGATGAAGCACACATAGTATGCCAAATTGTAAGTGCTTATTACGGCAGATTTTTATTGAATAAGAACAAGCAAACTGATTACCTATGAATTATTTATTATAAGTAGTAAGAAAACATTACACAGCAACAGTATAAATAATATAAAGAAAGGGGACTGAAGTAGTGTAACTCGTATATTGTGGAGAAAATAAATACAAAACTACATACTGTGTACGGTAGTGTGTATATACAGTATAAATATAAATGTGTGTATGTGACCAAGGCTTACAGCTTAACAGTTATATATGCAGACTACCTGTAACATCTATGACTAGGGTTAACCAAGTGGCTGGCAGGGCCGGACTGGGAATGAAAAGCAGCCCCGGAAACATTTGGAGACCAGCCCCATATAGTTTATCTCGCGGTTGAGATAAACGCACCCCTTATACATACCCAAGTCACACTATTTGCCATAAAAATAACTATAAAACATTCTTTTTATCACATTATTTGTATTAAAATGCCAGAAAGCAAAAGTGTAAAAAGGCCCTAATAAATGAAATACATTAGACATAATGTTATCAAATATTTGCTACTGCAATTTTTTTTCATGAAAGTTCCATTTCATTCAGTTGAACAAAACAGTGATTACATTATTCTTCACAGTATTCTTGTAAGAAACTTTTATTTCTTTATTCAATTCTTTATGTAAACTATTGTTTCATATTTAATAAAAGCTATGATTGAGAATTTTTTTGTTTTATTTCCTTTTATTTGTCAACCTGCCCCCAGACTTGCCACTCTGCCTCCAGAAATCCTTTATATCCCCCTATATGCTACTCTGCTTCCCTGGTATGCCTCATACCCTCCTATATGCTACTCTGCACCATGATATGCCTTTTGACCCCCTATATGCTACTCTGCCTGCAGAAATGCCTTATATCCCCCCTTTATGTCACTCTGTCTCCAGAAATACATTATACCCCCCCCATATGCCACATATGGCATATAGGGGGTTAAAAGGCATATCATGGTACACTAATGCAAATGTTTATGCACCACAATCTCTTAATTATCACTTTATTACTGACTAGTATTTAATAAGTTGTCAGGCTCCTTACCTTATAGTAATAATTGAAGATCTTAATCATGTTAGTATGCAGGGTTTGGCTGTCCTCTTCTAGATCCTCTCCTGCTCCAACTAGCATTTCATACCAATACCATCTCGATCATTTAAAACTGACACACATCTGGAGGTTAGAAAATCCTGCAGCAAGACACTATTTCTTGTACACTCACCCAAGGATATATTTTTGTTGGACCACTGTCCCGTCTGCACAGACAAAGGACATGGATGCCTGTTCAAAAAATTCTGTCTAACAATTTTAACATTTCTTTGTAGACAATGTGCCATGATGATAACAAATGTTAACTTACTCTAGGAGGCCTCAAAGTTTTTTTTTTTTTTTATCAGAGGGAACATTATAATCAAAGATAGAGAATTATTGATGGAGTATGAGAGGCATAAAGTCCACCCAAATTCATAGCTTTTGTAGGTGAAAGTCCTATGAAGTCCTATAACTATTGGCTCTTTGAAATATAAGCAGCTTTACATTCATGTACTCCTCGTATTCTCTGTATATTACTTGCAGATTGAAGAAATCTGGCTTAGATACATCAACGCTGACATTTATACCATCATTGTGGGTATATGTTTGCATTCACTTTATAGAAGACAAGTTCTTTAACCTTTTCTTTTTAAAGCACATGATAAAAGTACTGTATCTCCATTTCCCCGTTCAAATAATAGGAAGCAGGAAGACTAAACACTTTTCTAGACATCATAATGCAGCGGGATAATTGCAAGAAAACCCATCACAGCTGAGGATACTGCACAATTGAGATACAATAGGTTTTGAATGATCATCAAAAACAAAAGAAAAGCCTACACTATAAGCAAAAGTGAGACAAAACAGATTTGGGGGTTTCCCAGACAGATACACTTCAATAATACCCAGGTAGCTTGTCTCCCAATAAATAAAATATATATTTTATTCAATAGTAGGTGAAACACAAAAATAGGTAATTCAGTCAATATATAAAATATTTGGTGAAAAATATCCTAATTAGCAGCAGGCAAAAACATCAAACGTGCCAATTAAGTTATGGAATATGGGACTAATATGCAGACTAATATTGGATCAATTGATTGGTAGAATTGGATGAGCCTGAGAATTGGGAAGGCCATTCCAGAAGATGGACAGATTTTAAGAGCTCTTGTAAGCATACAAGAAAAGTAGAAATTGGAGCAGAGGACAGATGAAGGTCATCACATGAGAGGAGAGGCCAGGTAGGGGTATTATTAGAGATGAGTATGGAGAGGTATGTAGGGGAAGAGCTTTGAAAGACAATAGCATAGACATAGTATAGTGATAAGTAAGATATGTCTAGCAGCACTCATGATGGATTATTAAATTACAAAATGGGTATGAGGGTTATATACAGGATTAAAAATATTGGGTATGGTGGCATATGACGATGCAATAAGCATGCTTACTGAAAAAACATCAGACTACGACCAAATATTGTTTTACATTCCAGTGCATTTCACAACTATGGATTTTTTTCATGTCCCCACATCATTATTGAGCTGACTTTACTAAAATTAGCCATTCTCTACCAATAGCCTTTAGCTATATAGAAAACTGAGGTGTTGTCCATATCCATCATGCAGACTGTTTAATTGAATGGTCAAATAATATATTTAGGTTATCTGAGAATGTAAAATTGCATATTAAGTGTTTTCATTCAAGTATGTAACACTTAAAAAACATTTTTATGGTTTTTTTTATGTAAATGATCAGTTAAAATAAAATCCTACCTTTGTATTACTCTGTCGTAGGTCACTTGTAGCACTTGTTTATAGATTAAAATTGAGCTAGTCTGCCGAATGGCACAATAAAATGAATGACCTTTATCACTTCTTTAACTGTACACCTATTCTCAGACAGATTTCACCTAATTACGTTCAATAGACTCTCATATAATGTGAACATTTACAATAGCGCTGGCTGTAAATGTCCAAGTAAAAAGACAATATTTAAAAGATAGATTTGTCATTAATGCGATGAAAAGAAATTGAAACGTTAGCTTCATACTTAAGCACGTAGAATTTTGTAGAATTTGTTCTATGCATCTTTTAGCTTTTACCGGTGGTCTTCTTAAATTTTAAGGTTTGTTCTGAAAATATGCATACCTGAGGCATTGTCAGGGTAGGCTACCCAGAGCTGTCCATCTCCATGCAAAAGGGCATGGTTAGCCATATGAGGCATTAAATGAGTTGGGAGTGGGAGGGGAACTGGACTGGGAGCGGACATTGTAAACCCTGAAAAAGAGGAGTATGAGTTGGAGATAAAAGTTCTGCCAAGGCTCCATGAGTACCTTCAATCAATCATGGCATAGCTGTTGATGACAAATAAAAAAGTGGATTATATTGATTATAACAAACATTGCAGAATGCTTAGCCAGGAAAATGGTTTATAACAGGAAATGAAACCCATCAAAATACACAGATTTCTATTTTAAGATTAGAGGAGGCTTAAAAACCTAGAGTAGACTTGAAATTGTTATCCTTTTTGCCCATCCTCTATCCTTTAAAGTAGCACAACTTGGGTGTTGACTCAAAACAGCCTTAATGTCATGTATGTTTGACATATTCATGGTTAACAACAGTAAAGTGCATTGAAATATATTGTTAGAAAAGTATATGTTTTTGTTTTCCTTTCTAAATTATAACTTTTGTCTACTGTCTTAGCCTATGGAAATACAGCAGCGCTATGGGATTTGATGGCGCTACATAAAACAATAAATAATAATATTGCCTGCTAATTGAATAAGAATCCAATAGTGCCTACTTTTCTGAAGGATATTAGGATGAGAACTTTTTAACTCTGCTTCTCATGCCCGGTGCATTGTAAGTTCAGATTTTATAGTCTGCCTTCAGAACATAATAGTTTTTTTTTTCTCTCCTATGACTTCCAACTGTTAAACCAAATAGCTTTTGCTGGTTTCTGCTCCACTCCACTGCTTGGAGTTATTTTAAATGTCAAGGTCTAATATGTGCTGTAATCTTTTTTGTTCTTGTGTGTATATTTGAAACTTCGTTTACCAGTTAATTGAATTGAGTACATCTACTTCACGTATTTTGAATATTTTTACAATGCTTTTTGTTAAACTTAAACTGCATAGTTACTGATATTTTGAATATAGCAAGTATTCCAGAGAAAGAATGGACACAGACAAATATATATATATATAATATATATAATATATATATTTATTTATAAAATGATTAGATAAAAAGGTGTTAATCTGAAGAAGAGTCCCTTTAAAGTCCTGAAAGTTTATATGATTCTACATTTTTTGCCTTTTACTAAAGACCCCACTATATGAAAATACAGCTGCTTACTTAAGGATTAATAAGATAAAGTTAAGATCAACATAAAAAGGCCTACAACAAGAAGATACAATCAATCTAAAATGATTTCCTACGTGTTTGGAAGAAATTTTCTGCCAGCTATAAACGGGACAATAAAGGATTTAAGATCAGTTGGGGATTGTCTGAATCACTTACAATTTGCTGATCATATCATACTATCTGCCAATAATCCAGAACACATAAAAACAAGAAGTTTGCTTTGTAGATGAATTACAGTAAAAAAGTTATGTTCAACAGGTTTGCTAGCCCAGAGGAAATCACGCTAGATGGGCAAGAAAAAATACATTATTGTTCGCTATTGGAGTGTGCTAAGCTAAAATATTATATATCGACTAAAATATTATATCTGCTCAGCCTGGACTGGCTGTCTGGCACACTGGGATAATGCTCAGTGGGCCACACGCACCACACACTCACTCACACTGCTGCTCCAGTGCAGATCAGGTGCTGCAGTGTGTGGTCACCTGCTCCATATGCCTGGCACACGTATCCAGCTGGTGGCCGCACATATGTGATTGTGTGGCCGCTGGCTTAAAAGAGCCAAGGCTGCCTCATCATGGCCAATCAGGCCCTCTATCTGCTGAAAGTATGTTTTTTTCTTTATAGTGTTGCTGGATCCCGGCAAATACATTTTTACCTACATTTTTGACAAGTTAAGGAAAATGTACTTTTCACTTTTTTTATTTTTATTTTTCACATAATGAACATTGGAACTTCTCAGAATTACTACTTCAGACGTGTCCCCTGCGTCTCTTTATGCCATGAATGTGAAGAATTAGTCCTAGGCAGGTGATGCTAGCTATTAACTGCTTTCAACTCCTTTATCAAGCCACCTGTGGCTTCCTACCCTGCTGCCATATGGTTAGGTGAAGGGACTAGATTTGGTGAACAGTAGGTGGAACCGGTTCTCCAGATACCCAGTTGCCATAATTGAAACCTGGGGGAGATCTGAAGGATTCCCAGACTATAACATGACTAACGTGTGCCTGACTAGAACTTCCATTGACTGGCTTGAGGCTTTGTTGTTGCTCAGCTGCTATGATACGTAACAGAACATAGAGTTGAGTACAATCTTCAACATTTTTCTAATCAGATCATCTTTTAATCTATTTCTGCTACTCCTGTAATACATTATGCTATGTTGTGCCCATTATGTGACTATCTTTGCCTGAATACATTATGTACTTATGTGAGAATAGTCTAAAAAAACCCGCTAAATTACATACTTTTATTCCTATTTTGTTTGGCAGATGACACCAGTTGGAACTACGATATTTACTGGATTCTCAGGAGATAATGGTGCTACAGACATTGATGTTGGACCAAACGCACAAATAGAATATGTTATACAGTACAATCCAAATGATACTGTAAGTGTACTTATAACAACTACTTCTTTTATGCAGATAAAATTAATTTATTTAGAATATAAGTTGAGGAGGCTGCACAAGAAAATGCTTGTAATGTTTACAACAGGGACACTGTTACGATACAAAATAAAATAAATAATATATTTTATATATATATATATATATATACATTCAAGAAGATCTTGGTTGAGTTAAGGTTAGATAAACCTTCATTATTAAGAAACAGCTACATTTGTTGTCTAAAAAAATAGTACTCTCTTAAACCAGAGAAACTAAGTGCTTTCTATCTGCCAGCTACAATGCAAAAGGGCCTTAGCCAAGTAAGCTAAGTGCATTTCTAATGTCTACATTTGATCAGGTTTCTATTACATTAAAGGCACACTCAAGTGCCCCATGTGCCCCACCAGTGAAGAAAGCCTATTAATTTAGATGTATTAGAGGCACACAATAATTTACAACCTGATTTACAAAATAACTGGGGCTTTACTTTGAGAACTAGGGAATGCTTTAAAACATAGAAATTCACTTCTATAACTGCTTTCCAATGGAGTCAGAGTCTTATTTAAACATTGTCAGAAATGCTCCAGAGATATGACAATTAACAATGCCCAGAGACAACGCCAGTTCATAGTTTACAGTGTTTACAAAAAATTGGGAAAGTCAGTATTATCTTGATTGTAAAAATACTACAAGAATTAGGAAATATCAGATCATTTACCCAGATACTGTTTGTTGGGTAAATATTCATAGTCACTATTTGGAAATGCCACTATGTGTTCCAAATTCTCATAAACACCATATACTTACACAAACATACATACAAACACATACAATTAAACATACACACACATATACACTGTCTTTATTTCCCATTATCCATACAGCTCACACAATTCTCCCTCCTTGTCTTTCCCTCCTACACCCTCTTACCTTGCACAGAGTCATTCTGCAGTCCAAAAACCTTGCAGTCATGTAACATCCATTATGTGACCCCGCTGGGTGCCTGGGTGCCATGTACCTGCACCACTAGCCTTACGCACCCCTGTGTATCTTAAAATTTTATATTGTCTATTTTAATCATACGCATTTTACTATCCCTATTGTAATATAGTGCTATGGAGCCTGCTGGTGCTTTATAAATAAATTATAATATAATACCTTTTGTTGAAAGAATATCATTGCTTACTGTTTTTCTAAAAAGCAGCTTTTTACATTTAAAAATGTATTGCTTTTTCCCATGATTTCGAAAGTTTTTTTATTATGGAGCAGAAAAACATAAATGTGTGTGCGTTTTTTTTTTCTTTAAATATATAAAGAACAAGGTGAATTCTAGATTTTTGCACTTCAATGCTTTATCTTTGCTGCTGGAAGGCATTCTGTGTGGTACAGAATATGACAAGGAAGAATCAAAGGGTTTTGGTGGCAACTGACAAACACTATTCTTTATTTTACATTTAATATATACGAAATGGTTTGAATAAAGGAAATGATGTCCATTATAAAAATGCAGTGCAACCATATTTTCTATGATAAAAACTTGTGAAACTGGTAAATGATTAAAGAAACTTAGTTTAACACATTTTGTGGGTTTCTAATTATTCCTGTGCGGTATGACTTATTTACACAGTACCTGTGATTTTTTTCTTACATTAATGTGTGAAACTACTATAATAAGTTAAAATTGTTGGGTAAATATCCTACATTTTCAGAAAATGTGGTTGCAATAAAATATATAAAAAACAGTGATGTAACAATAATAAAGTAAAATGTTTCTTTACTTTGTTATTGCCCTAGAGACTTAAGTTTTGCACCCTTTCAAAGCCATTCTTTATAAACAATTTTGGCTTTCCTAGGCATCAAGTATGACTTTTGGCATCCCCCTCACACTGTCGGGAGCGGTAGTCTTGCGTCGCAGGTTGAATTATGAAGAGAAGACACGCTATTATGTCATAGTCCAAGCAAACGTAAGTTCCTTTTTTTTAACTTTCAGATTTTCTAATATGGTTAAGAAAACACTTATATTTACTCGTATCCCTCCTTTTTCCTTATATTCTTACACCAATATATTGGCTCTCTTTACCTTTTTACCTTTACCTTTTTTAACATTCAGCCTACCATTGTATTTAGAGAGAAAATAAAGCAAACCATTTCATTGCATGAAAGCAATATAATACATTGTTAATGTATGATTAAAGGTGCCACACTCTAAAAACCGCTTCAATCAACAATAGTCATTTAAACCATTAACAATGGCTACACTGTATTTCTGATCCATTTCATGTTATTTTAATGGACACAATTTGCTTTTCTTTCATAAACAAGGACATTTTTATTGAATGTGCAATAAAATATTATACTTTGTCAAAGTTGGATAATAATGTATGCCACAGTTACGTTAACTATATACACATGTATTAGTCTGCTCTATTTTGAGCGCAGAGCTTGTAGCAGAGTGAAATATATAAGTTTTTCTTATTTTTATTTGTGTAACAGGGAGAGAAGTGCAGTAAGATTTAGCTTTAATTAAAAAAATATGGAAAAGCTGGGAAAAATCTCCAGTCCAACTCCAACCCTTTTTCTTATAGCTGCTTAACATGCACCCACAACTGGCAATATGCTTTCAGCACTCACTTTTTTCAATGCAGTATTTAAGTTATGAGTATTTCCACTTAATGAGTCATCTAAAACCTAGAAATGTCTTGAAAAATCAGACTGTATACTAATCCATATTCCCAATCAAAAATACATACAGTAGAAAAGAAAACACCATTGCTAACTACTCAAACGGATACACGTTTAATTATAAAATCACATGTACAGCCATTATATCTTGTTTGAGTGTGAATTGTTGTTTAGGCTATAACACTGGGGAATGGATTAGGTGTCATGCAAGATGAGAACAATGTGATCAAGGACAGACGTACAAAATAAAGAAAAAAGTAGTAGGAGTATTTACTTAAGTGCTTTGACCATCTACTTTTTTGGGCAAAGATTGGACTTTACTTATTTAGTAGGCATACTGTTGGGCAAGTTACTAACTGTCGCCAGCATTACAAGTACTGTATTGTGTGACCTGACTATCCATGTTATTATGCCCATATTATAATAATACATGTTCATACTTTGGAAAGTACAGGTGGCAAGGAGATTATGAATTATTATGAAGAATTAGGACTTCCCATAGCAAAGTTGTTAAGTAGTTCCAAGTTCAAGAGTGCAAATTTGTTTATAGATTAATATGTTAAAGAAGTTCCTTTGGGTATTTTGCTAATTGTTTTGCTATTCTGTGCCTTTGAAGATTAATTATTGAGCCCTGTGTAAGTGTTTTTTGTTAATTAAATGAAAAATACCCTGCTATGGGGGAATAAAACGCACACAAAGAAAAGTCATGGTTTGTTGGCTTTTTTATGGAGTTTACATGTTATGTGGGAGATCCAAGGTTTACTTACTATAAATAGTTTGCCTTGGAGGAAACGTTTTTTATCATATTGCCCAGTGCTCTGTTTACTTTATAGTTTCAAATGCAGCATCTGTAGAAACTCACACATTAACGGCTTGTAGCAAATATGTACCAAGTTGGACATGGGCAGTGGGGGATCTGGAAGAGCAGCAGCGTACAAACATTTTTAGACATGATTGCTTAACATTTTTTGGCTGGTTTTGTAATTACTGCATTAGTAACATTCTGCATTAGAATTGAGCCTCAACCATAAATGCTGTCTAGACCAGAAATGACAGTTCAGTTTTCTTTGCAGAACACTAACAAAAAAACCCCAAATCTGTTTCTGTCTCCATGGTCTTCATCATTGACATTACAGTAGGTATCCCTCTAGGCAGATAGAATAAGGAAGGCCATATGTCTATCTTATATGGCTATCCTTACGTACATGTATTAAAATTGCATTAAAATGTGAATACATGAGAGTTAGCAAAAATATATGACTTTGAGTTGGGTTTTATATGGGTTTAAAAAGTATACCTGATTTAATTTAACACCTCTCCATCACACAGGACAAGGATGAAGGGAAGGGGGATATAGAATAGGGTTAAAGCCTCTCTCGCAATCAAATGTAATCATATTCACCCCAATTATAATTACCCCCACTTCTCACAGGGTAGAGGAAGAGGGGGAAGGAAATCATTATCATATCACCTCCTTGAATAATATGGGGTCCTGGGGACCTGTGTTTCATTTATTATTATTATTATTATTATTATTAAAGTCCTAAATATACCAGTGGGGTTGTATTTTTGCAGGTTACAGGTGAGGACATGCAATTTCAAATTCTACTCACATTCACTCTACCACACTATTTTAACCAAGAATAAAGCAATGTGTAAATTTTGACCTATATTACATATACTCTCGTGATGCTCAGGTTGTTGTGCCATTGTGCCATTAAAGATGCTAATAAAATCATAATCACACAAAACACCTTCTGCAAAATGGGACCAACATCTTAATCTGTACATTTTCACCTTAATCAGCTTTGTCAGTGAGGTGAAGTTATAAGACCTCAGGAAAAGGTGAGGATCTGTGATTCCTTAGAGTCTTCAGAAGTCCTTTGCGTTGTTACATTGAGTTTTACAAAGCCAGTTCTCTGTGTTAGAAATTAGAACCTATGTTTGCTTGTCAGAACCTTACATCTGAATGCAAGAACAAAGCCTGCCACATATCAATGTCTTATATATTTGAATTACATCAGGAAAAATGGGCAGACTAGATAAAAATGATATATTTCTCTGTTTATAGGGACCCTTTATTTTGCCACGAGTGTCAGCCCTCATAGTTGCATGCAGACCAAAACCAATACCTGCTATCATTCCTACCATTAGAATGACTTTACCATCCACAAAGAATGGGAAGGTTTAATGTGTCCATAGTTTATAATTCACATCTAGATTTCTAGGGCCCCACATTTGAGATTTAATTTCCATGTTGTTTGTTTGGTCAATAGTTCTAGACCTATTTTGTCTCTTGAGATTAGTTTTCACTTTACACATGTTTATATTGTTATGTTCATAATATTTCCATTTAGCAAGTCTTTAACTAAAATGTTCTATTTAATATTCTCTTGGGGCTTGCATACAATATATTTTGACCGCTGTATTGTTGGAATCATACCTTAATGTAATGATATTTTGCATATAATTTCAGACACAGTTGGTTTGTAGTTGGCTGCTTATTCGTACTATCTGTATGTAGAATATGTGCCAGCATTTCAAAGGGACAAAGACACTTTTTTTTACTATGTTTGAAGCATAGTTATGATGTTTTATCTTTTATCTTTTATACATTTTATGGGACTTTGTCCCCTACAGGTATTGATGTGGGGCATTTAAAAATAGTATATTTTGTTCCGTTAACATATATATTTAATCACCTTTACAGTTGTAGAACAATTTATCAATGGAGAAAGAGAGAATAGGGGTTTGGGTAAAAAACAGCTGTCTCTCCTAAAAATGAGGATATGAAAAAGTGTAAGCGCTGTGTAAGTTGTTGGCGCTATATAAATAAAAGATTATAATAAAAGATAATAAAGATTCCTATATGCCATGCATATTCAGATTTCTTCACTATGTTAACCTCTACCACTTCTGCCAGAATGGTCTTCTGCTTATCTATCACTCTCATGGTGATGCCATATCAGGGAACTCCCAGTAAGAAATCGAATGTACTCAAAAAGGGAATGGTTCATAATGTAATTATTCTAATTTCTGGCACATGTACTGTCACGACAGACAAATGCCATTTGTGCTGGTTGAAGGGATAGTCTGTGATGTTATGTACAGGAAAGTGTGAAAGTGTGAAACAAAACATTTACAAAATGTTCATATATCAAAACTGTAACCTTTCTTAGTCATATGGTCACTATTGTACATTTGATATCCTTTATAACATTATTAGCCTTCAGACTGGATAGGTTTCCTCGGTGCTGACATAAAAACTGTAATAAAGGGTAATGAGTAATCCAGTAGGGGCACTAATAGAGGTCAGAAAAGAAGATCCTTAATGTCACAGAGATCATGACATTTCAGGCCAGTGGAAAAGAAAGCATTAATATCATCCATTTCCAGTAGATATAGCACAAAGGAAGCTATACTTAGGCAGACACACTAGTTTGGCATGCAATCTGCCAATTTACCTAAATAACTGTGTCTAATAAGGAATACGGTATATGTGTCATAGAATCCCACCTTATATGCATACTGGACAGGAGTCTTCATTTCATGGTTACAGAATCTGATGGTTATGCCTTCCCTTGATTGTCTCACAGAAAATAATCTATATTAAAGTACTTTATGCAAACTTTAATATACGGTACATTCTTTAAAAAGGTAATAAGTAGATTGTATTCATCTGACGAGTCTCGCCGCCGATTGGCTGCTTGTATCACCCAGTCAGTGACTTAAAAGCCTTTTCTGTTCATTCACAGAGCGGGTTATACACCACGATCGCCTAGCCAGCACTGGACTGTGGTTAAATATCACATCCTAGGAGATTTGTCCAGTAGCACACATCTCCTGTATGGGAAATATCTGGGGGCAAATCGATATGAGGGGATTAGATGAGCAGAAGAGAGATATTATAAGAACATCTGATTACTATGCTACTGTATTTACATATCTCATGATTCCTGAGCTACAGCAAGCTGCTGTTTCCACAATAATTATAGTAAAATTAATACAGCTAAATAAATACTACTTTTTGAACAGGCAAGGTTACATTTTACCATAATGTTTAGGGATGGAAAAGCCTTGCTATAGGAACAAAGGACTAATATCTATGTGTGTATCAACTGTACATAATTGTGGATGGGTGGTGATACTGGGATGCTACATGTCTATTTCTGCAGAAAGCAATGCCTATGCATGAGGAATTCTAAAATACATATTGGATGTCCACTTGGTAGGTCAGTGTTAAAATATATCTAAGTGTTCAGTTTTTAAATAAAATGCTGCATATTCTACATGCCTAGACATGAAGAGTCTCGCCTGAACCTTTATATTTAATGCAAAGAGTTAGTGATATTTGGTATGACTTTGTTCTGTTGTATGTGAAAGGGCAGATGAGCTAGGGTTGAACCTATCTGTGACCTGTCTGGCATGCAGCCCTCCTGGACAGGCTAATGAGGCACATCACTGAAAAGGACAGGGCAAGCCACGAGTTAGCATTTAAAACAATTCCCTGACGATAAGAATGATATCCTATCAAAAGTTTGAATAATAAATTCTATACACATCTATAATTCACACATACAGACAATTATCCTATACTATTCCAATTTATTCTTGGAATTTACAGTTTGCCTTCAGTATCTGGCAAAAAATCTTGGTTCTGGCCTTCTTTGTATGATACTTGAGAAACCCTAAAATTCATGGGAATAAAAATAAAAAATAATGGATAAATTGCTTTCTGCCAAGCCAGTATATTGCATTTTTTTCTTTGTGTGCTCCAAATGTTATTTTCCATACCGCGGATAGATCTACACTGCAATCATCTAAAAGCTGTTTTCCACTTTCCACTCTTACATAAGAAGACTTGTCTTCTTCATCCAGCAGTTATCATCTCACTTAAAACAACAAAATATGATCTTCCTTTTCTTCCAGCAACTTCCCTTCCAATCTCTGTAGAGTTATTGTCAGTGACTTGTCAAGGTTGATTTCCACCTGAAAGAACGGGCAGTATTATTCTGAAATTGCTCTTTGCTTGGGGAGAGAAGGTTATCTATTTCAGGACGTATATATGTTTTTGTACGGATAGAGACAATACAAATGTGTACATACAGAGAGGCAGAGATGAAAATATCAATATCTAAAGAGAGAGATTTGCGTTAAGAACAACAAAAGACCTAGGAAAACAGAGTTGAGTTGAGATATAAACTTAATCTCATATTTTATTAACAACGCTTGAAACATTGTAGTCAGTTCTAAATCTAATAACATTAGGTCTTATTTTAAACTATATGTATTTACTCTGTCATTCTGTTGCACTCATCTACTCACTTCTTTAATGCTGAGAAACTACTAGCAAGCTTGTTTTCTCTCCATATACACAACACTTTGACCACTTGACACCCTCTGTCCTCATGTTATGCGTGAATGAGTTGTCCATTATAAAATGGGACTGCATGTGTGTGAGGGAGAATTAACTCTATCGGGGAACTATTATTGCTGTAGGTAACTTGTTTCAGATGGTACACAGAATCCAGTCCCACAATTTAAATATGGTCATTAATTTAACATAATTTAGTGTTGTTTTTTTTTTTTTTATGGAGATATTGATAAGCATTGTATAACTAGAAGCCATTCAAGATGACCTTGTTTTAGAATATTTCAAATAAGTTGCAGAGGGCAGCCAAGAGGCAGGGCCAGACTGGGAATGAAAAGCAGCCCTGGAAACATTTGGAGACCAGCCCCATATAGCTTATCTCGCGGCCGAGCTCTTATACCCACACGCACCCCTTATACATACCCGAGTCACGCTATTTGCCAGAGAAATAACTATAAAACATTATTTTTATCACATTATTTGCCAGAAATCAAAAGTGTTAAAAGGCCCTAATAAATGTGCACCGGCCCCCTTAACTTCATTAGGCGCCGTCGGCGGGAGGCGGCGGCCTCGGTGCCGCTTTCAATACCGCTCGCAGCCACGCAGTGGCTGTTTTGAAGGTTTGTCTCCTGCGACCGGCCCACGGAGTGACCAGCCCACCGGGAAATTTCCCGATATCCCGGTGGGCCAGTCCGGCCCTTCCCAGAGGTAAGAGAGAAGGCACTCTAAAATCTTAATTTCCTTGAGAGGCTGAATAATGGATCAGAATAGTGCGATGCAAAGAGATATGAGCAGGAGAGGGCAAGTAAATTACAAATGCCTGAAGTCTATTTTAAAAGTGTACCACTGAAAACATGAAACAATGAACATCAAAGAATAATAAAATACAAAAAATAACACATGGATTTTTTGATACAGTGAGATGCTGTTTATATGCTGACTTTATACAATTTGAGATGTAAGTAATAATTCATAATCTGGTTAATAAACTAGGAACAGAAATTCAGGGTTTTGAATAAAAGGTATTTTTATGTTGTTATAGCAGATTGGACAAGCCTGCTGCTTGCTGTAGTGATAATACCACTTAAATCAATAACATTATTGTTTTATTTGACTATCCTCCTTTTTTACTATGTAGAGATGAGCAAATTGTTATTTCAGAAAAAAATCAGTGTGGCATTGTTAAAAATCAAGGTGTTAAAAATCATGTTATTTGCTCTATTTCAGAATAAAATTGAAGTTTTTAAGAATTAACACAGCTCCCCAAAACACCCTTAACCAATACCATGTTTATGAAGGCATCATGTTTTCTCTAACTAATTTTTATTTAATTGACAATACATTTCAAAAATCCTCGAATACAAATCTTTACAGGATCGTGCACCTAACCCTAATGAACGAAGGACAAGCACAACCACGTTAACGGTTGACGTTCTTGATGGAGACGATCTCGGACCTGTGTTCCTTCCTTGCAACCTTGTGAACAACACCCGCGACTGTCGTCCTTTAACATACCGAGCTAGTCTGCCAGAGCTGAGTGGTCCAGTAAGTAACTTTAACAGATACACTTAAAAGTGGAGCTCTCACAATTTTTATTACTAGTATGAGGATAAAAAATGTTTTCAAAAATATTGTACATTTCTTTGAAATAGTTCTAGTTTTTGCATAATATAAAGTTTTCAGAAGACTGCATATTATCATATGATATGTGTTCTAGCTGTGTCATCTTGCCTCATTCTACTAGACGAGCACACTGACTTCTTATCATACTGCTTATGGTAAGCAATGGAACAGCTCAGTCATAACCACCCAGTAGGACATTCTGACTATAGGACTTCATTAGCATTGCTACAAAAATTCAGCTCAGTGTGATGATTGTACAAGGAAGGTCCAAGTTTTGTCAATGGTAACCCACATTACTCTATATGACACTGTAATTTTTGCGGAAAAAGAGAAAATATTCATGTGATGAAACCTTTTAACAAGAGGATACATGTACATATGGACAGAAATGAAGTATTGTAATAAGTAATAAATCTATTGGCTAGGCTAAGGTTATAATTATACTCATATACTTTTATTTTCAGACACTAATGGCCCATTTGTTTTCGAAGAGTAAGCAGGCTTCTTCTTGTACTTCATAGATGTCCTGAAGGTTGTTATTGGGCTCATGCGATATACACCCACACAGATATAACAAAGCAATTGAAAAAATCAATATTTGCATTTTGCTGACAATAATCTTTACATTAAATAGGCTCAATTGTTTTTTTTTCCCTTGTCCTTCTGTATATGTGTTGTACTCAGCTTGTGTCTGACCCTAAATTCCATCTTTTCAGTTTTCTGATGAATCATAACTCTGTTTTATTCATATCTGTTTATTATTCACTGTAAGGATTCAAATTAATCAACATTTTAGGCATATATTTGGCTTTCAAATTTATGTCTGTGACCTTCTCTTTTTAGAAGATAAAGATAAAATGACAATATTGGTTAAATACTGACACTGATGTGGCTAAATAAAAAGACAATTCTAAAAGCATTTATATTTATACTTGTAGAGAGTAGTACCGGAAATCTTCTTTTTCTTTATTTCACATTCATACATAATGCTTCCATCTTATTTGGGAGTTATACATTGGGCACTTAAATTGTGTCAGGAAACAATAAAAGTTATTGAGAGTTATATGCCACTGAAACCAGAAATGTTATTACATTATATCTTTGTGTACCTGTAATGTGTTTTTTTAGCTTTAGATTTAAGATTATATTTTAATTTTTCTTCCAAAATGTATAATGACTTGTGGACCTGGGGAAGCAAGTATAAATATATATCCCATTCCTTTTCAATTTATTGTCCATTCAGTTTTCAATATGGCCGGTTATATCATATAGTTCATACAGAGTATGTATAAAGGAGGGCTTAATTATTTTACTGAGATTCCTTCCGTATAAAAAATATTTTTGAGGGTCATGTCTAATGAGGATTTCCCCAGTTTATATATCAGACCCAAAATACAAAGCTATTCTTAATTATAGAGGAATAAAATAATTTATGATTAGTACACCCAGTACGCCCAGTCTTTTTTAGACTTGTGAATTTAGATTCATACACGATTTAACAAAATGTGCTTTTTTCGCCAATTCGTGTCCCTGTCTCCTTGGCAAGAAGTTCAGCGTCTTCTCTTACATCTTCTTGTTCTTCTTTCTTCTTTCTTTTTTCGTCATCTGCTACATCCGAACAGGAACCAGACACATAAAAATAAAGTACAAATATACTTTGTTAAATAAAAAGCAAACAGGCAAGATTGACAAGCCAGGGTCAGTAACCAAAGCGGGTAACCAGATGACCCGGGTCAAGAGTGCAGAGAACAGTGATGTCAGGAAATGGATGCCAGAGACCAGGAGCCAGGAGTAGAGTGACCACATTTTATTTCTGCTACTCAGTAACACACTATGAAGCACATGAGATCACACACACAGGTCTGTGTGTATATGCATTGTCCCGGATTGAGGCTGCCCGGGATCTAAAGTCCCATTGCGGGACTGTCCCAGGCAATCCGGGACATGTGGTCATTATAGCTAGGAGGGAAGTCAGATGAGGCCAGGAAATACACAGAAACACAGGAACCCAGTAATGCACTTGAAAGAAAAACAAACCCAAGTGCAGGGAGGATATAGGCCTAGCTGCTTAAAAGCCTAGAAGGGATTGGCTGATATTGTAATATTGTAAAGAGGATTGGAGTTTGCTCTTAGTTGTTGGGTGCAAAACGCGAAAGGCGTTCACCTACAGGATGTCGAGTTCTCACTGAGGTTGGCCAAATTAATAAATTGGCATATTAAATGTTTAGTGCTTATTTTCTCCCATGTTGCGAAGCCAAATACTCTTTACAACATAAATTCAGGATTAAATCTGTTGTGTAGTAAAATAATTCAATGTCTTTGCTCAGTCTTCATTTTAACCTTGATAAGGAACTTGCAGTAATAATGTTAGTCAATTTTTCTTAGTCCATTTTAGAACTGACTAATGTAGTTATTAAATATTCTTCAAGTAGCTCTGCGTCATTGACTTGTGTGGTTCCTTCAACCATTGTCATTGAAAATTTGCCATTGCAAACGTTACTTTATTAATTGTGATAGAAATATAATTATAATTTCTCTGAAGTAACCCTAGGATCTGTGAGAAAAAAATTGTTTTGTCATAACTGAAGAATAAGAAAACTTCAGAGTGAAAAACACAACAAAAAGTACAATTTGCAAAGTACTTCTGGCTGATCATACATTAAGCAAAACCTATTGAAGGATTATTCAAGAGTCAAGATTAAAGATATTGTTAGCCCAAATAGTTTTTTCTATGAATATTTATTTATTTTCCTTTGCGTATGTAAATGTATTTGGCATTCTGATGAGGGTTTATTTGTATTGTAATTGAAATTGAACTGATTTTAATTGCATGATGGAGTTTGATGGATTGAGAGTTTATAACAGATGTTCAGTGTAAATTGTTGACCTGATTTTCAGCAGATGCCATTTCATGCGGATAATTAGCAAATCTTGATCTTAAACCTTCGCACAGGTTATAGGCAGTATGGGATAATGTGTTATAAACGGAAGGAAGACAAATTGTAACTACATTTCCTTTCAGCGTGAAATCTAATGTTACTTTGACTTCAACTGGCCAGAGTCCTGATCACAGCATGGGATTGTAGAAATCTGAATTAAATCATATAGATGCTGCAAATAATGTTACACACATACACATTTCATTATTCTTGTTAACGGCTTCTGAAGCCAATGCATAGAATACATTTATGTTTTTTTATTATTCATAAGTACGTATCAAGTGTTTTGTTTTTTTTTTAATATTGTATTTGGAGTTCATTACTACTTTTTAGTACACAAACATATTTTCTTAAACTTCACTGTCTTTAAAATGGCTTTTGTCGTCTACATTCTAGATCTACCACATATTTCAAAATAGCAGTGTTATGCAATAAGTCCCTGGTATCTTAATTCATCTTATTTTTCCAACTTACTGTGTATGCTCTTGTTCAAACTAGTGACAATAAGGTTATAGTGTACTGTTTTCTTTTTTTTTGTGAATGATCCATTTTTTGGAGTTCAAGGATTACTCTCTTATCTCACACTTAAAAGATCCAGTATCATCATCTATCTTTTTGTGTTAATATACTTTTAGAAGGCTGGACTTTTGGTGCCAAAAGACTGGTGCACAGCAAAAGTGGTACCAATATTAATAAGCAGATCTAAATCTCATCCAGGTAATTTCCGACCTGTGAACCTGATATCTGTGGTGGGACAAATATTTGAAAGATTTTTAAGGGATCATATTTTGTTTAATAATATCATTGGTAGGATTTAGCATGGTTTTATGGGGGCAGATCATATTACACTAACTTAATTATTTTCCTGAAGAGGTGAGCAAATATATGAATCAGTGTCTTAGTGGCTATGATTTATTTTGAGAAATCATTTGATAGAGTTCCACTTAAAAGGGTACTGTAAGAATTAAAAGATACAAGCTTAGGTAATTTTATTTGCGCGTTGATTGAAAACTGGCTTAAAAATGTAATTCAGATTATTCTTAATACAAAAATCTCCAACTGAACAAAAGTGATAAGTGGTGTACCTCAGGGTACTATCCAAGTCCTTATGAATGTTCTTGCAGTGGGTATTGAAAGCCACATATTGGTGAGGCTAACCTTGAATGGTGAAGGGGCTGGCTAGACATGTGGGTATGGCTAGAAATGCTGCTCCCTTGGCTGTGGAAGGATAAAAAGTGACTTGTGGACCTGGGGAAGCAAGTATACATATATATCCAATTCCTTTTCAATTTATTGTCCATTCAGTTTTCAATATGGCCGGTTATATCATATAGTTCATACAGAGCCAAGATTTTAATTTCTCCTATATTCCCAGATTAATTTATAGAATTACTAGCCATACACTTACTTTTATAATTTGTTCAATGTATGTTGCTTCAGTAATGGTGTTATCATTCCATAGTATAATAACCCCATTCCCCTTTTTAGCTCTGTTTCCCTACCCTTTCTTTCCAATTGGCCTCTTCAAGTCAGCCCAGTTCTCTTGCCTATTCCAATAATTAATCCATGATCTGATAAAATCTCCAAGTCTCTTCTTCTATTGTATTGTCCATTGGATTGCCCACACTAGTCACTAAATTAGAATGTTTCAGGTCACTTTTTATTGTCATCTCTATTACGTTTTTCTCTCAAGCAATTCTAAAGAAAAACATAAAAGTAAAATGTCAAGGATATGCTACTTGACTCTTCACTCTTTATGTAATAATGAATGCATGGCTTTCTTACATATATAATACACTGATTAGCTATAACATTATGACCTCTGACAGGTGAAGCGAATAACACTTTTCATAATGTTGTTATCCTGGAACCTGTCAGTGGATGGGCTATATTAGGCAGCAAGTGAACATGTCGTCCTTTTTCGAAGAAGGTATAATCGGCAAGTGTAAGAACCTGAGCAACTTTGACAAAGGCCAAAATGAGATGGCTAAACGACAGAGCATCTCCAAAACTGCAGCACTTGTGGTGTGTTCCCGGTCTGCAATGGTCAGTATCTATCAAAAGTCGTTCAAGGAAGGAAAATCCATGAAGCTGCGAGAGGGTCATGGGTGGCCAAGGCTCATTGATGCACGTGGGGGCGAAGGCTGGCCCATGTGGTCAAATCCAACAGACGAGCTGCTGTAGCTCAAATTCCTGAAAATCGTTAAAACACAATGCAATGGGGTTTGTTGTGTATTAGGCTGCACTCCTGTACGCCTACAATGGACACCTAAGTGTAACAACTGGACCATGGAGCAATCAAAGAAGGTTGCCTGGTCTGATGAATCACGTTTTATTTTACATCACATGGATGGCTGGGTGCATGCACGTGGCTTACCTGGAGAACACATGGTGCCAGGATACACTATGGAAAGGAGGCAATCCAGATGGGAAACCATGGGTCCTGTCATTTACGTGGATATTACTTTGACACATACTACCTATCTAAGCATTGTTGCAGTCCATGTACACCCTTTAATAGACACAGTTTTCCTTGGTAGCATTGGCCTCTTTCAGCAAAAATGGTTCAGGGATGGTTTGAGGAACACAACAAAGAGTTCAAGATGTTGACTTAGCCTCCAAATTCTTCAGCTCTCAATCCAGTGGAGCATCTGTGGGATGTGCTGGACAAACAAGTCTGATCCACAGAGGCCCCACCTCGCAATGTACAAGAGTTAAAGGATCTACTTCTAACGTCTTGGTGCCAGATACCCCAGCACACCTTCAGAGGCCTAGTGGTCCATACCTCAATGGGTCAGGGCTGTTTTGACAACAAAAGGAGGCCCTAACATAATTAGGCAGTTGGTTATAATGTTATGGCTGATCGATGTATATGGGAGATGTTTTGCATTTGGAGGGCAGATCAGGCCAATGCCCTGAAACTCTTAAAATATTAACCCTTGAATAGCTCATCTGGTAGATTATATGTAGTGACTCACCAAATGTCATACCCAAATGACTCCAATACTAGTCCTCATGAAAACCTTGACTTGTCATTATTCAAATATACATTTAAATGAATCATCTTCATTAGCTCCATACTGTGTGACCCTGAGAATATACCCCTTTACTCTGAGGCCCTAATGTTCAATTTATTCAGTTTGATAGACTCTCTCTCATATACTCTGTCTGTTTCTTTTTATCCTTCTCCAGAAAAACATATAAAATAGCAATTTCATTTTATTGGATGCTTATCTTTAGATGAGTAATTTTCTTCTGTATCCTAGTTTGTACAATAAAAGGATGGAATAACACAATCTAATTCCTACTGTTGGATTATAGGCCTGTTTTGCACGCTGCGCATGTGGTATGTTGGCTACAGAGAATAGCAAAGGGGCTTAGTAATGAGTTTTCCTCAGTGGTGATTGTTTTCAGTTCTATTAAGCTTGTGATATCTTGGAGAGGATAATATTTAGAACACTAAGCTTTCAAAAATGTCATTTTTCTATGTATGTTGATAATGACTCATTAAGGTAGCTAAAACACATTTGTACTAAAAGTATTGAATGTTACTGAAGAAATTTAATCTCTTCACATCTGTTAGATGTCTACTTAAATGGAAATGATGGCTAAATGTTTTATTTTCTATAATTGTGTCTTATAATATGCGCAATGCCCCCTGTGAAATAGTAATTGCAATGTTATGATCGTCTTTGATCACTATTAATAAAATGAACAATATATGTTTTTTTATATATCAGATAATGGACATAATACTGTAAGTTTCAATAGCCAAGTCATGTTTATGACGACATCCCCTGTAAAGCGTTATGTAAAAGTAATGTCATGTTATAACTCTGCTATCTCCAATCTGCTATCTGCCCATCTCCCAGTGTAACCAATGCACTATATCCTATGAAACTTTTTACAACTGGTATTATATACCATTATATACTTTGATGAGAAAACGATATTTTAGTGTTTCCCTTTAAATTTTATTTCCTAACTTGTTTTGACGCCATAGAAATTAGAGAATTCTTCAATTCATTTTAATGTTTACAACAATGGCTCCATTTGCAATTCATAACCTATGTTAATGCAATGCCATTTCTTTTAATGTTTTTAACAAATATTTTATTTGCCGTGCAGTTGACTTTAATGTAGCACTAAATTGTTTTGTGTGTTTTTTGAAGACATCATTTTCCTTTTTTTGGTGTCAAGCACAATGCCCTTACGTGTTTTTCTTTCATATAATATTAGTAAAAGCTTGGCTTAACCCCTTAATGACAAATCCTGTACATGTACGCGCTCAAAATGCATTGTTTTCAATGGGTTTAGGGACCGCCCATTGTCCTTAAGGGGTTAAAGGGGAACTATATGCAAAAGAAATTAAATATGCAATATTTGCAGCAAAAAGTCACATATATTAATATTATAGTTTGAATCTGTTCTTTAAGGGGATACTCACCTATCCTATGTTATTTTTTCTATCTCATGATGATCGCCTCACATGTCCTGCATTGTTCGACATAATCACATTAAATCATCTTGCTTCAAATTATGAGAAATATATGTTTAGAAAATAGCAAAATATGTCTGTATTTGAGGCAATACACTGACTTCACGTACCATACTTCTAATGTAAACTCAGGCTTGTATTGCTCCTCTGTGTCCAAAATCTAGCTAGGATGGACAGACATCTGTAGCAAACAGAAACGTAGGGACCCCCATGCAATTCCCTAATCAGTCCTCGTCTCAGATTCAGATTAAAACGTGCCAATGGCTTGAGACTTTTAAGTTTGTCTTGTGTTGGAAAGGTAATGAGAACCTGTTCCATTCTTGGACCAGTGAGTGCTAACTCTGTCCTCTATTTAAACTTAAAATAAAGGTGATAAGGCCAAGTTTTGTCAACTTATATTATTGCTTACTGTTTTGCTTGTTTTCTATTTTCCATAGGACAGATTTTTTTCCATCTCTGTTTTATCAAACATTATCGTACATTTTTTATATAAATGACCATTTTCATTTTTGTCCTGTAATACCAATGGCTACCTTGAATATAATGGTCCTTAAAGTCAGAATGGATCTTGAAAAGGAAATATTTCACTTTTCTGTATTTCTCTCTATTGGAGTAGTTAAAGGTACTATTCAGATCTGCAAGTATATTCAAAACGCTTTAGTTAAAAACAATACAGAATTCTCTTAAGAAGTACTTTCTGTTTCTATGGCAACAAAAAGTTTCATACTATAATCATTTTCCATTTGTGTCTAAATGTAAGGATTTCCTGTTAATACATGACATGATAAAATAACTAGATCTGGGTGGGGTTCCAGAATTTAAAGGGACGTTCCAAGTCATTAAATGTACTTTAGTGGTCCATTTTGCAAATGCATAGGGAAGATTCTACAGGATCCCCCCAATGGATCACCCCAGCTAAATGCCTGTTTAGACCTTAGTGTGGATGTGTAATGTCTTCTCTTTGATTTCAATGGAAACATTGTTCCTGACAGTGTTCCTGCCACTGGTCATAGAACAAGAATAGAGCTGGACTGGGAATTAAAACCAGCCCTGGAAATTATTGAATACCAGCCTCATATTTCATGGTCTGATTTTTGGAGGAAGTACAAATATGTTTTGTTTAGAATAGGGACAAACTCTGCTTTTTAAAGTATATTTGCAAAACACACTAGTGATAAATAAGATATATATTTATGACTAGTGTGTTTTGCAAATATACTTTACAATGCAGGCTTTGTCCCTATTCATAGTTCCTAATATCACTGTGGCCTAATATATCATGAAGTGGGCTGGGACCTACTAAGAGAGAATAGTTTGTATAATATAAAAAAAAACATCTTAATATGAAATTAACCGTATTCAAAAAATTACTTTTACAGTAGGTGATAAACATTACACATAAACCTGTAGCTCTTCTAAAAAAAAAATTAGCGCTAAAAATGTAAGGGAGGGTTGTATGAGCAGCATGAGTACACCCCTCACATTTTTGTAAATATTTCATTATATCTTTTCATGTGACAACACTGAAGAAATGACTCTGCTACAATGTAAAGTAGTGAGTGTGCAGCCTGCATAACAGTGTAAATTTGCTGTGCCCTCCAAATAACTCAACACACAGCCATTAATGTCTAAACCTTTCACATACTGATGGCGGTCCGGACAACCTCCTCTGTTGTCGGTTCCCACATATCTGTATTGAGGTTGCGCTGTTGTTACTTGTCAGGTAAGTGCTTTATTTGTTTTCTGCTTTGTAAGAATGCACATGTAATTGTTTACATAGTACTTCAGCATGCTTTTTTCTATGGCAGAGACATTAGAATGTGCCTTTAACAGCATTATATACATTTTGTCCAGTATAGGTTATTATTCAGTAGGAGGAACAGCACCCATGATATGCCTGCTTAATAGATATAAACTTTCCTGGCAGCTTTGTAGCTTTGTGGTAGCTTTGTATTTCCACTCAATAAAATGTAGCCGAACTGGATTCAGCATGTTTGATTTATTCATAAAAAAAATGTCAGCAGAATTATTTTAAGATCTCGCTCTGTCGCTAGGAAATAGCTTTATTATTATGTAATACATTTCTTGTTGTTATTATTGGAAAAAAGCTTTAATGTCACTTTTATATTCATGATGTTGGGCTTAGTGTGTCCTGCAGTACAAGGTAGCACTTTTATTCCTATAAATATATAGCAAGGTAGCCTACTAGAGGTCAAGGTTGTATGTAGATAGGGTGACAGCATCAATTTTTGCTAAAAGTATATTCATCTGGCAGCAGGTCTGTTTACAGCATAGTGTTGGTATTATAAATGTCAGACGGCTACATTTTTTTCTATCAGAATGAAGAACAATATGGAAGGGAAAGGACAGTTTTAAAGGATTTCATTATATTGTGTGGATATACACAAAGAACTTGATATTAAATTTATCCAAGGGATGTTATAAGATTAGTATATAGAGAATGATAAATTCATGAGGATACCTGGGAACATCCCAAGGTAGGCAGAGGTGAGCCTAGTAACTGAGTGCAGAATTTCTTTGAGCCCCCCATAACCTACACTAGCACCCAATACTAACACACACTGTTGCTAACACCATACATCCACACATACACTAACACCATACAGTAACACACACACAGTTTTAACAACATATGCTCACAGATGCTAACACACACCCACACACTGACCCTAACATATGATATATATATATATATATATATATATATATTATATCTCCTCTCTCACAATGCTGTTCCTTCCTCCTCCTCCTTACCTCAGTGCAGGCTGTGGCCCTCACATGCTATATAACACTGTTGGGCCCCTTAGATACCAGGTGGCACCACCTTAGCCCACACCACAGGGGCCCAGCTACCTAGGAGACTCTTGGTAAATCCTGGGAAGATCTCATGTATTCTCATGACATAAGGTAAACAGCGAGTGTCTTACAATCTAGATTAAATGGAAGACAAGTAAAACTCAAAACATAGAGGAGGAAGTTGCACGTCTTCTTCTTTGCATCTGTAATGTTGTGGCACCCCTGTGTGCTAAGGTAGAAAAAATATACATTTAGATGGTTTCGTGTACGTTTCCCTACAAAAGCATACAAATGTATCACTCTCAATCATAAATGAGGAGAAAGTAGAAGCAGCAGCCAGGATAATAGTCAAAAGCAGTTATTTTCTTTATTTCTGAAAACACTTTTTTTGTATAGTATCTTCATCAGCACACATTTTTTTTGTTCTAGCTTTAGTTCTAGTTTTTTGCTCTCCACCAGTTGCTGCATTTATTGTAATACATTGTCCTTGAAGTCCTTCACACCTATAGAAGCAGCTGTTTTTTGTCTGTGTGTATTCAATATGATTCACAGAATGGTTTATTTAAAAATGAAACAAAGCTTTGGAAATAAATCTTTATACAGCAGCTCTCTTGAGCCACTTATGAATTGAAAAATAATATGAGCATTTCCATATTCTTTCTATACCATTCCCCAGTCTGCTCCTTATCTACCGTATATTTCCCTAATCTGATTTTTTTTTACTGGGGAATACTTTTCAGTACTTGTCATTACTAATGACCTAATTGTTGTGACAAAGAATCTCAATTTATGACACCTAAACTGAACTGAAAATAATTATGGAAAATGAATTGTAAAAAAAATAAATGTGTACCTGTTTTGGGGCTCAGTGAATCTTGAAATGTTAGTGCTATTAATCTGTGCAAATTTTGGAAATTCATAGAATTTGTCTTAAATCCAAGAGATCAGAAGAAAACCTTGTAGGTTCTTTTAAACACATTGAACATAAATTGCAAAAGAAAATACTTAAATGGAAATTCTGGTTATATTTTTATCAGAATAACTTAACAAAACATGCATAAAAATATGGGCAAAAAATAAAGGAAATAAAACTGCTTTAATAACTGTGCGTGCAAAAAAGGTTTGCTGAATTGATGCTTAGCTGTAATATCTTGGCTTAGTGCATCCAGGAACAATGTTTTAGTATTACTATTTATTTAATTCACATAAACAAAAAGGTATTTTACTGGAATTTGTCTAGAATTTTGTAGAACTGGTGGTTAGCATATTCCAATACTTGTTTCTGCATTTAGGATTGTTGATAATGCCCTAGAAATTGTGTTTCATTAAATTGAATTTAACTATATAATTATTATCTGAATTAATAGGCTGCATAAAATGCTCTTCTGAACAAACCATTTACCTAATAAAAAGGAGACAAGCTTTACAGTCAAATAAACATATTTTCTTATTTTATTAGTTCATAGATTTGTTTAAATTACTAATATGGCAAACCACGTTGTTTGTATTATAGATTTAATTAAGACATGCAGTATATGCACTTATGTCAATTTTTTACTTTGTTGATTGAGATTCATTCAGTTCTTTATGTAGTATATTTTATCAACAGAATGCTTCAGAATCATCTCACATATGCACTTTGCTTAGTACTGAAACTGCACACAGAGCAATTTCACTGCTAGTACTACTACTACTACTACTACTACTACTACTACTACTACTACTACTATCATACAATAAAAACACATTGTACTCGTTGTGATCATTATATCGGCCAAAAGCACATTACCAGTCTGGTACATGATAATATATTATAGGGAATATTGCATTTCATGCAACCAATATCAGGCCCTCACTCTCATTGCACACTATTTTACGACTTGCACAATCTTAAACCTTAACTGGTCTTAACAATGTGGTGCTAGACTTATGGCTTCTTATTTCACAACATAAATAATAATAATAATAATAATAATAATATTTAAAGCACTCAGTCCCAGGCTAAATGTTTATAAGATAGACTGCCAGACACTAGTAGGAATGAGACACTGTCAGGCGCCAGTAGGAATGAGACACTGTCAGGCGCCAGTAGGAATGAGACACTGTCAGGCGCCAGTAGGAATGAGACACTGTCAGGCACTGTACGATGGGCTGTCTAGTTCTGCATGTGATGTTAAATACACTTTACAAATACAAAGGAGAGGAACCATGAAATTAGTCTTTGTGGCTAGGAATACCTGGATGTAAATCTATTTTGGTGACAGTGCTGAATAAAATGTAACGTACATTACTAGGACTAGGATACTTTTATCACACTTTTTGACATGTATACACATACACAGATTTTGACTGCTCTAATTTAATCATAGATGATGCATAGTTTTAGCGATATACATACAGCTTAATCCTTACTGTTCCTCTGAACTTCACTCTCTGCTTAATGCATTATTAACGTAAATGTAAATATAAATCTTACTGATTTACATTTTCTGACTACCTGTTCTGTGCTTCGTAAAGGGGATTGTATGCTTAGTGAATGCAAAGATACAGTGTATTCATTTTTTTTAATATAAATGATAGAAATGGTATTATAAGCAAAGCAATAGATAAGACTGTACTAAAATATTCCAGTATGGATTCCTAATAAAATCGTTGATATGCAAGTAAGACGCTGATAAACTCTGCATAATGTGGCAAAGTATTGCTTCATGGTGAATGATAACAAAATGGTTAACATTCAAATGAATGAATTCTTTAAATAGATTGATAATTTATATGGTAGAGGTTTGCTCCTAAAATATGTGTGAAATCTGTCGTAATGATTCATCAAACATTAATAAACCAACAAAAGTTTGAAATGTTACACCATATAAATCAGTAAATCAATGTATTTCCTTAAATAAGTCAATGCTTTTTGTGGCAACTGTAGCAGCAACAATGTATTCTCTTTCCATTGTGCTACGGGAGATACGAGGAGTTCAGTGATCTGGGTGATTTTCTTTGTGTCAGCATTACCGAAAATAACGTGAAATTGTTATATTCAACACACATAGACAGGGGGCCATGTATAGATCTTTCCAAGGCTCTTTCCTTGACTTGGCTGTCCATATACATGTATCAACACCAACTGGATAGATTGGATTTACTTGTCCTGAGGGAATGGAGCTTTTTGCCTTTCTAGCCTGATGAAATGGGGATATCTAGCATTGCACCCAAAATGAGCCCCCCCCCAAGAAAGATACTTACACAGGATAGAGCTTTTAGTTCTGTGTGAGAAGAATCAAAGAGATGACTTTGGCTTCTTTAGTACTGTGCACCAAATGGGACCTATTAGTAACACTTTGCATCACCAATGTGCCATAAAGGATAATGAAGGCCTAAAAGAGATCAGTACAGGGACAGGCATGGACCTCTGTCCTCTCATGCTTACCAGCAATATATACGACAATTTTCTGCTCTGTGCCATCTCCACATTTTCTGCAGACAAAATGTGAAAATGTTTTTTAATAAATTACATCATGCAGATATTATTTTTCTGGTTGCATAATATGATGTATTATTGAAAAAAAGAGAAATTAAACTTTTATAATTGCCCTTTGAATTGACTAATGAAAAAAGGAAAAATACTTTAAAATATGCCTTAAGCATTTAATTACCTGGTATTAAATTCTACCTCACTATTAAAATTATTGCTTTTGTCATTAAATGATCAAATACAAATATTAAACATTATAAAACAACATTTTAGAGTTTAATTTTACCCTGAATATTATTTTTATAATATGTGCTAAATGCTGCACTTTTTGTCCTGTGCCTTTGAATTCCTAACAATGGGCTTCAACTATCGCCATGTCGTTGCTTTTTAGTTTGCCATTGCATTAGAAGAAGGGACCTCTGAACTCTTGAAAGCCTATGTATTTTTACATGCTACTTTATGCCCACTAAAAACTATAATAAACTTATCATTACAGTATATATACACTCACTGGTCACTTTATTAGGTCCACCTTGCTAGCACCAGGTTGGACCCCCTTTTGCCTTCAGAACTGCCGTAATTCTTTGTGGCATACTTTCTACAAGGTGCTGGAAACATTCCACAGAGATATTGGTCCATATGGACATGATGGCATCACACAGTTGCTGCAGATTTGTTTGCTGCACATCCATGATGCGAATCTCCCGTTCCACCACATCCCAAAGATGCTCTATTGGATTGAGATCCAGGGATTGTGGAGGCCACTGGAGTACAGTGAACTCATTGTCATGTTCAAGAAACCAGTTTGAGATGATGTGAGCTTTGTGACATGGTGCATTATCCAGCTAGAGGTAGCCATCAGAAGATGGGTACACTGTGGTCATAAAGGGATGGATATGGTCAGCAACAATACTCAGCTAGGCTGTCGCGTTGATAAGGTCAGGTGAGGGAGGCCTGGATATAGCATAACCAACACAGCTGAACATAAATACACAGAACACAGATTCTAAACCTAACCAGACAAGACATACATGGTGCAGGACGCCACAAAGGACAGAGAACAAGGCAAGGAACATAGGGGACGGAGCGAGGAGCCGAGATCCACAGACACTTCTCAAACGGGACATAGGGGAGAAGAGAGAGGAACCGAGATCCTCAGATGAATAAGGGAAAGAGGGCAAAGGTACATAAAATACAGACACCCAAGTAAACAAAACAGCAAGTGGAGAGGAGTTCAACTCCTGGAAGACCTCTTAAAGGGGTGACAGTTTGCAGGGCGGGGGCCGAATCCTGACATGTTGATTAGCTATTTGTGTTAACAAGCAATTGAACAGGTGTACCTAATAAAGTGGCCAGTGAGTGTATAGCCCATAAGAATTCAAAGATCTAGCTCACATAAATAGAGAAAAACTATATAGTGTAGTATAACTTCAATAATGCAAGATTTGTGTAATAATAAAAAAGGTAACTCAAATATTCCCTTATAAAAAAATAAGCTCTTTGAATAACCATTTTCAGCTGACCACCAAACTATGTCTTCTAACAAAAGTCTCAGAAAGTGTCCCTGTGTGGTAAGCAGCAGTATAGGAGATGGATGCTACAAAATGAATGTCCTGTTCTCTGGTGTGACCCATGGTCAGACCACATGCTACATTAGTTTCACAGTCTGCTGATACTCGTATTTGTAGATCTTATTTTAATAGGGGAATATATGAATATCTCTTTTTATTATTATTATTAATATTATTATTATACAAATCTTTTGTAATACTAAACAATATAGTTTTCTCTTACTGTATGCACTCCAGATATCTGGAATTTTGTGAAACATGCAGAATTTGTCATCATAATGGTTTAGAGACTGAGAAGGTCCTCACTGTTTCTCATATCAAAGAGATTTCTAAATAACTGGGATAATCATGGTACAATGCACAATGTGACATATCATCATTCATCAGCATCTCACCTTTTAACTTTTCATCAGGTTCTCCTGATGAACCAACTTGTGCCCCCCAATCAAAGAATGTAAGACTGTTTCTAACAACATTATTGCTATTTTTCCTTTAACCCCTACCCTTAGCAACTCATCACAGCTACATTTCCTTTGCCTCTGGGCTACAGGCAAGAGAATACATTTCTCAGGGCTGGATAACCACATAGCAACTGCTTTGCTTTCTTGGAATCCTTTGAGACACATAAAAGGGCTTCTTTCGGAAGTAATGCTGAAAGGGAAAGTTGCATATCTTTAACCCAATTGAAATCTTAGAATAAATCCCATTTTACATCATAATAACAGCCCAATAAGTAGACTAACGGACATAGATTTAAACTGTATGATAGGAAATGAAATGGGATTAATTAAGTGAGATGAATGGCAATGCCGTGCAGTGATATGGGAATTATACATCTGTAATCTACAGTCAAAATATAATAGTAGATGTATGATATGATGTGTAAAAGAAGATAATAGATATCTGGATATCTTTTACTCCCAGCCTCTACTCCCTTGTGACAACAGCACATGTTTTATTGACATCCTTGTTTCTGCAGTGCATTGATTTAATGCTTTATTAAAGCTACCAATGCAATGTCTCCAAAACTTATAAAGCCACCAACAGTACCCAGGGTTAAACCTCTTGGATTATGTGGCTAATGGCAATACTCCATGCCAAAGTGTAAGGCTATGCTTTGGTCTATCCTTTTTTAGTCTCAGCAAGCATAGCGCCAGGATTTGATGGCATATCCATGCTCTCAATCCTAGATGGCAGGAAGCGCCAGGAGGGAGACACATGCAAGTCTGTGCTAATGGACATACCGACGCCATACTGCTCTCTCTTGGGCTATGAGACATAGAAGACACCCAAACCAGCTTTGCCTCCTTAATATTAGAGGCACATTGCTTGGTGTTCTTTGTGCACACATTGCTGCAATTAGCCCTAGTGTACACACATCAGAAAGTATGTTACCAAGCAGGGAAGAAAACAGGGCTAAAAGGTCTGAGATAATAGCTGACAAGCCAAGACCTGAATGAAGAGTGACCTTCATCCAAGTGTGGAAACAGGAGTAAAACACCCTTAATTAGAAATTACGATGAGTAGAAAAATTCTACTTGTGAAGACATCTACAAATTCCACTAAAAGGCTGTTTCATTTATCTACCACCCACTCTGTAAAGTAAAACATCCTTACATTACATCCATGACATTGACCCTTTAGTTTTAGACTTTGACCTCTTGTTCTAACATGTCTCCCCTTTCAAATACACTTCCTTCCTGTACTATGTTAAATCATTTTATATTGTTAAATGTTTCCATCCCATCTCTTCTCGCTGTCTTCTCTCCTTTGCATCCCCTCACTTCATTTTGGCAAAAATTGCTTTCAACATATTGAGGAATCAGATAACGTGTTCTGAAAAACCATTATCTGCAACTTGATGATTTGGGCTTAGATTCTGGAAAAGAGCCAAGCAGTATAATATTGACTGTAATATATGAAGATACGTGTGACAGCCTAAACAGCCACACTTGTCAATTGCTGGATGGCGATAACTTAATAAAAACAGTGGGTTTTGTATTAAAGGCCTTTTAACAGTGGAGCCTTTTCCAGTAATGTCAAAACAGTCACCTTTGATAAGCAATTGATTGTTTCCTGCTGCATTGCTTGCTTTGGCAACAAAGATTCATTTAAACTGTTCCTTTTTTCTTTCTTCATCATCTTTTCCCCCTTCTTTATAAAGATTGTCCCTCTATTGTGCTAATTATTGATAAATCCATTTTATATTGTCAAAGAAAATGTCACAGTGCAAAGAAAAGGGACACTGAAATGTCAGGAAATTATAAACATGCAAATTTTTGGTAATTAATTTTTAGTTGGAATTATTGAATGGAGAAACATTATAACAGTGTATGTCAGTAAAATTCCATAGGGTGAATTATAATGATTCTCATGTAGTTTAGTTTACTTGCTTTGTGCAGTTGGAATATGAATGATGTATTCTTTGAGTGTTAGATCATTTTTATATCATTACAACCGTACACAGCAACCGTATTTTGTTACGGTCTGATGCTCATGGATTATGTAGATCCTAGAATTCTAAGCGTCAGAAATGGCTTTTGTTATTTTGTAATTAAATCACATTGTCCTTAGAGACGGTGAACCTTGGATAGACTTTTCTCTGTCTTTTCTCTGTCTCTTTTTCTTAACAACTTTAAATGGGCATTGCACTGAAATGTGTTCTTTAAAAAGTGAGCTTTAAAATGTTTTGTTTTAATTATTAATGTATTATGTTTGAGTGTATTGGTAAGAATCCCAGACTATACATGTTATGGGGTTCTTAAACCACTTGTGTCGTCGACAGCAGGCCAGTTAGCCCCTGGAGCAAAATCTGCAGAAGGGGGCATGACCTCACCTGGTAGGTGAAAATAAGGGGGTTTGGTTACACCAAGGGTGTTCTTTAATTTTCCTAAGGGGGATCATTTTCATTCAAATCAAGATTCCCTCCCACCATCCCTAGCTGGTTGGTGTGTTGCTCCTGTCTAGTGAAAGGATCATTTGGGATTGGATTGGGGTGGTGGCAGCCTTGATCAGATGACGTTTCTGTGGGGTTCCGTGAAGGTTTATTCTTGGTGTATGTTGCACCACCCACCATGTCGGTGTGTGGTTTGCAGCCAATGGCATTAGGCAACACGCTTATTCATGAAGTGAGACAGGGGTTACCAACCTTTCTTCACAAATGTGTTACTTTTGCTATTTTGTTCATATTTTTTTTTATTTGGTTTGTCTCCTTGCTTTAATTGCACCAATAAACAGTGCAGAGATCATTCACCAGCCACCTGGCACATGGGGCAAAAGTGTAAAAATGTAGTTTGTGGCTGTACATATACAGAAGTCAGTCGCACTTATGTCATCAGACGGCTGTTGACATTGAGTGCCAGGGCTGCCTCGTCATTGTCAGTGCGGCCCTGACAGTAGATACATTGCAATTTAGATCACTCAAAGCAGGTAAACACATGTTTTTACCTTAGCTATAGTTTCCTCTCTAACATGCACCTTAAAAAATAAAAATAGTTGCTTATAGATACTTCCCCTCCCAGGCTGAATTTAACAGTTCTGTAACTAACTGCATCATTAGAACACATCCTAGTGCTGTTAAAATCAACAATATGGATATTACTTTTATCACATAAGATGTAGCCTCATTCTTATATTTTTTTCTAGGAACTCTTAACTGTTGTGGGACTCATAGGCAGGCATTGATAGCATGGACATCCGAAAGCTGTTTAGAGTAGGTTAACTAGTTATAAAGGCAGAATAACAAGCTTTTATTTAATTCTGTACATCCTTCTGCAGTCAGTGTGGTTTGGTCTGCTCTCTTCCTCTCTTCTTCTCACCTTTGCTCTGGTAGGCGCTTCTTCATAGGCACAGAGTCTCTGCCTGGGCAGGGACACAGTTAGCAGGCTGCAGACAGAAGGTAGTTTTATTTGAAACATGTATTGAAGCTGAGTTAGTTAAAGACACCCATAATATCACATGACTGACAACAATGGCAGCCTCCCAGTCTGCAAATCAAGGGACAAAAAGAGAAGTCTATCCCATGCAGTAGGGTTTGTGGACAGACCGCAAAGTAAATTGTAATTTATCATGTATATGTTCCATAACTACTACTGTCAGCAGATATTTAACGGTTCTACTTAACGGATATTTAACGGATTTTAAGGTTAAAGGTACTTTATTTTTTTCCAAATCTAGTCAAAGTCATAAGCTACTTCTGCTAATAAAAATGAAGCCTGTGAAATGTATCTAAACAGTGAACAAATCCTACTTAACCTCCATGATAACAAAGAATTGCAATAAAAAATAACATATATTCAATCTGTCTCACATCTTTTCATCCATGGAACATTTGTTATTTGAAAGATTTGAGAATAAAATAACATATTGAACCCTTTATTTCTTATTTTCAGTGGACTGGCTGATTACTATATGGATTATGCAGCACTTTGTAGCACTTTGAAATGTAAAATTTGCCCAAGTAGTTCAACCTACAGTGTTCAGTAGATAAAAGACACTGATAGTCCATTTGCAAAATTTGATGAGAATAATGGTCCATTATTCACAATCTCTCTAAATTATGTGTGGTCTTTATAGGTAGCTTAGGGATATGGATATGTCTAAAATGTAACTACCCCATGATTGACATACTTAACATAAATCAATGTTCATGTGCTTGGTGATTCTCTAAGGTATCACTCAGATATTCAAACCACTCTGAGGTTTTCTGTAACTTGCAAAATAAGCCCCCTGACAGAGGTAGGCTGGTATAGTGACCCCTGGAGAAGTCAAAAATCCCTAAACAAGGCTGGTCTGACTTGCATTAACACATGAGGGGGAAGAAGTACAGAGGGGTCACATAAGGTGATGCTACTTGATTCTATAGTAAAAGTGTGGCTACTTGCACAGTGTGTGAGCAGCTATTAGGCAAGGTTCCTAGTGAGTAGGTGTGCGTGGTGTGATGAAGTGTATGTGTGATTTGATGTGAGTGTGTTAGAGTATGTTTGTGTTAGTGTAAGCATGTACTGTAAGTGCGTGTATTAGTGTGTGTTTATATTTGTGTCTATGTGTGTTAATGTGAGTGTATATTTGTTATTGTATGTACTCTATTGCTCACAGGCAGGGAGCTCCTCTGGTATCAACCAATGAAGGAGCTCCCTGCCAACGACCAATAGAGTTGCTTATACGGACCTTTAACTCATGGAGCAGGATTGGTCTCCCAGACAAAGTTCCACCATCAGGAGTTAAAGGTCTGTACGAGCGAGTGTACTGGTCGCTCGTACGGAGCAGGGAAACCAATGGTCTCCCCAGGCCTAGTTTCTGTCAGGAGTTAAAGGTCTGTACGAGCGACTCTTTTGGTCGCCGTCAGGGACCTCCTTCATTGGTTGATTGGTTGATTGATGCCAGAGGAGGCCCCTGCTGGCGACCAGTTGAGTTGCTCACACAGACCTATAAGTCCTCGCTCGATCCTACGGATTTTCGCTCTCATTAACCCCTGCGATGTTGCGTAGATAAGGTAAACTAGAGGGTGAAGGGACCAGGAAGATTAGTTGGAGATATTAACTCAGACAAACACGAAGATTCTTCGTGTTGTGTGTCTTCATCTTCGTGTAAGCTTTGCCGCTGCCATGTTAATTTCTTCGGTATTCGGGCCGAACCCTTTGTGTTCATTTTCATGTTTGCCCGCAAAAGGAATGGATAAGTCTAATAAAACCAATTATTATTATAATTATTAACAAAATGAAAGAAGGCTCCCCATGACCCCTATAAACCAAGGAGGGGAAATAGTTATACCCCATTCCTTGTTAAAAGCTCTGTCGGGCCGTGCCTCTCCCTAACCCTCCATCCAGTTCCAAGTGGAAACTTGCCAGTGTTGGCTCTTCATAATGAATAATAAAATAAGGGATTTGAAAACAGCTATTACAAATAGCAAAACTTATATCTTTGTTCAGTTGCCTAGTGACATGGAATTTGCAAAAACCTTCATCTATTCTGTGCAGATATACAAACTATACAGATATATCATGATAACCTCATCTAGCCTGCGTGATGCAATTCTAGGCTATTATCTTTACTTGTCTAGCATACATCCATATTGTGAGATAAGGCTGTATCCACATCTAAAGTGAGCATGTGAATGCAAGATGTATCCCCTCCACACAGCATTAGGTCGGACCTGAGAATCAGCACCTAATTTTCCTCAAATAAACATTAAAAAGCTATGTAAGGTTATTATTTATTTAAAAAGGTGACCTTGAACTGGCAGTACATTATGTGCCGGTTGTAGAGTAAGCACACCTGACTACATGTTTTATATGTGTTACCATGCTAATATGCCTTTTACACTGTACCGTGTGTGTATATATATATATATATAATATATATATATATATCATATATATAGTAAGTAAGGCATTTTGATCAGGTTTAAAATTAAAGTATATATAATATCCAAAATTCATATGTGCTTTTTTGTTGGCTATGTTGGCTTTTCCGCAAGCACTGATCCACTGTTTAAAAGGCAATGAGAGACAACATGTATTGGATGTTTAAATGTCACTGAAAAATCAGTTGTAGGTCTTTAAATGCCTGACATTTACCAAAGATGGCTACACAATGGAGCCTTATCAGTGTTTTGCTTTAAGCATATTTCTCATATGATAGTGCGGCACTCTACTTGAGCAGATAATTTCAGGTTCACAGCTATCCTTCCAGGCAGGAAAACTCTTGGTTGCGTGAGAAGGATTCCTTTCTTGGAATGGTTTTGTCAAGGCACAGAATGACACACTAATAAAACAGCAATTCTTTTCAGTTAGATATGGAAGACAGGTTAAGCCACAAACATTTCAAGCTAGACAAAAAAGGATAAAATTAGAAATTTTCTTAGGCAAAATTACAGACTAAAATCATATACTTTCAAAGTAAGTGAAAGTGTTAATCTTTGAAATACCCCATATGACAGATCGCTATAAACTAAAGTAGCCTTTTTTTTAACTCAAATACAGTATATCTGTAGACAAATGTTTACATTTTTAAAAGATTAATTAATGAAATAAACAGATGTTGAAATATCCTCTGGATGCAGCTGATTTACACAGCTAACTAGAAACTACAAAGTGTGCTGCAGATGTGGTATGTGTAAGCACGGGGTTAACTTGAAACCACAGGGTCTTGGTTTGTGAAATTGCCCCGGGCCCCCCAACTTCAACAGCTGGTATGTGCCATTATTGCTCCCACACAACTGGTCTGTGCCTCTGATGACCTTCCGCATGAATGTCGGCGCATTGTTCAGAGAAGTAAAGATATTGACGTGCTGATTAAGTTCCTTTAGAAACTTATCCCTGAACAGGAGGGCCTTGGCATCAGGCCCCAACTCCTTTGGCGCCTGCTCGGCCAGCTTGCTGTCCAGTTTGAATAAGACAGCCTTTCTGCGTTCAGCAGATATGGCCAAGTTCGCATTGCCCAGGAGGCAAACCTGCCTGTTGCGGCCACTCCCTCCATGTCAGCTTGATATCTGCAAGACAAGTAATAGAAAAAATTGGTCTTAGATATGAATGGGGGTCACCCATTGGCACGAATTGGGGTTACCCAAAGGGCCAGTGGTTATAATGTTATAACCACTTTTGACATTTTTCTGTGAGTCTCATATAGATGTTTTATCAGTAACCATGTTTTACTTCTCACACAACAAAGACACCCTTTGATCTAAATCACAGATGTTAGGCTTATAAAACCATGATTTAAAGTTGCTTTTAGTCAGCATGAGCTCAGTGGGCCTTCTATGCAGCCCCTTTGATATTCCAGGGGACCTCTGAAGAGCTGCAAGGCTAAACACTAAGCAATCTGTCTATGGATAACAGAATCATGTTTAAACTGTTTGCTGATAGATGTATCATTACGGGGCTTATACGATAACGTAAGGCCAAAGTGAATGTTTTGTGGTTGTTTACAGGGCAGATGTATGATGGGATGCTATTTCTCCTTGGTGCTACAAACATTGTGTAACCTAATTTGTAATTGAAATCTAACATATATTTAAAGACCAGGAGTAACCCTCTGAGTTCTAGACTGGTGTGAAACAAACTCTTAAAACAATACGTTTAGGTGAAATCAATAAGCAGATGCAGCAATGGTCAGTTTGAAATTTTACCTATTTAACAATCTATTCAGATCACCATGAAGGAGGACCTTCACAATGCATAGTTTATTTAATGTGCTGAATTGTTTTGTCTTAGATAGAACTTATCCAAAAACCAATAGTCTAGTAAATGATTAATTCTATGTTTTGATTTGTTGTTTTTTTGTAGAAAATCCTTTTTGAGAGAAAATGTCACTTAACCATTTATTTTACATTTTAGCAAAACTTCTTGAAGATTGAATCTCGTATGAAGGCTTTGTTGCTGGATGGGGGGGGGGGAACTACATAATGCATTTGTTGTTAGGTAAAAGGGGTGCTCCTCATGGAACTTGTTTTGACAACAAAACTGCAGTATGTCAAAGTTCTTTGGAGCACTCACAATAAGACAAAACATTATTTAAAATGTAACTAAGACAAGGTTATGTTTCAAGTAATCTCCTTTTTTAATTACTTTTCTTGTATTGTGACTCAACTTGAGTAATCAGGAAGGTGAAGAATATAGAATAAAAGGAATCTATAGAGATAGGATATAAAGAAAAAAAAATCAATAGACCAAGAAGACAAAAAAAACAATGAAAACTTATGGGACGTGGTAGCTCTACATCTGAATTTTTAAGAAGATACCATATGTGATATATGGTATATATAACGTTTGTCTACATCGAAAATGATGCATGGAGCTGCATCTCTGAAGACTCCTTTAGAGATGGGCAGTTTTATTTTGTCAGTTCAGTAGTTTTCTTCTTCGTTTCGACTTGGTTGGGAAGAGAAAAAGATTTTGCCTCCTTTTGAGGAGGAAGACTCCAGGAGACCAAACTGTAGACTCTGCGGTGCACTCTTCCTAAAGAGTTTCACATAGCCCCACCAGGTATTGTCAATGAAAGCACTAATCCACAGTTTGTGCAGTGGAGATTTTTAGTTGAAGATTGCCCTTGGGCTGGATTAATCAGCTATGTGAATTTTCTTCCTCTGTGATGGTAGTAGAGTATCTTGAGCAGACATCCACTGGGTTTTGCAGTAAACCTGACTTTGCTTTACTGGTCCTTGATAAAGACAAAATAAAAAGCATAACTGCCCCTATCAAAGACAAAAATATATATATATCAGCAGCAGACCTGTTTTGACAAAGAAAGGATAAGATACTGCTTGCTGTTAGCTATACTTTAATTTAAACTCCACTTAACCAAACCACCTACAACCAGTGACATGGCAAAACCTGAAAATTTAAAAAAGATTGACAAAGCTTAGGAGCCTGAGCAAACACAGTGAGATATTGAACTTTATGATACCAATATATAGCTGTGAGGCCACTCTTTGTTTTACCTCTGAGCTGTTTTTCAAACACCTTTTCTTATTGATGTGTTATGTGTGAGATTACAGCCAAAATAATAAATTGCCTATATTAACTGCCCTGAAGTTCAAATTCCCTGGATATTGCTTACTCTGTATACTGTTATCCCAGTCACTGCTTGCAAAAGATGGCAACTTTGTTTTGTGCAAACATAAGTTGAATATTGTAATCTATCTATCATTAATTGGGATGGCTTGTCTCTGTTATTAAACAGACATCCCAGCAATTTGTTACTGCAGTGAATATGTATTTAGATAAATTCTTCATCACTAATAGTATTTGCAGCAGCAGTGTCAACAGGACTTGCCGGCACCTAGATTGCATCCACGTGACTTGCCCAGTACCCATATTCTGCTCACAGGACTTGCAGCAGCACCCAGGTTACATGCACAGGACTTGGTGCAGTACCCAGATTGCACTCCTAGGACTTGCCCAGCACCCAGGTTCCACTCAGAGGACTTGTCCTGGCACTCTTTCATGAGCAACCCCTCGGCGGCCCTCCTCTCCTCCACTCCGTGCAACCTGCACACTCACCTCAGCAGGTCTCTCCAACACGATATAATGAACTGGGCCTGTATTATGTATAGTTAAATGTTTTAGCAGATTTTGAACGATGGTGGCTAATTTACTACACATTCTATAAGGCCATTGAAGCTTCCTACAGCAGAAGTTCACTGGCCTTGGGCCTTTATAATGTATAGAGAAATTGGAACACAGCTGTCCTGTACATGCTCTTATTAACTCTCTCTTTAGTGAATAAACCCCAGATTGTGGTGTTTCAGTGCTATCATTCTAGAGCGCAGCCATGCAAAAATTAAAAATAATTTTACATTATAATATGACATTTGCTGATGTTGATGTTAAGCTTTTATATATTGAATATGTAGTTATCTCTTTACCTGCTATATTGTGTTAGAGCTTTTCTTTCCTAGGTATGGAAAAAAAACAGAATTGCTAAAGCGGAAGTTAGAATTACTAAATAATCTATGAATTATCGTGCAACAAAATGTATAATGTAGAAAAACCAATATACAAATTGTAATATTATATCTATTTTTTATAATTACCCTGTAGGCAAGAGTAAATCCAATCAATGTCACACCACCTATTCAAGCTGTGGATCAAGATCGGGATATTCCTGCCTCTGAGCGACCTGGTATCGTATATTCCATCCTCATTGGTTAGTACTTTTTGTGTGTTACTTTTATATATAAATATATACAAACATAAAAAAAAACAAATTACTCTTTACCATTACAGTATTACCCAGACCAAATCCTTTTATGAATAAAACACCAAATATAGAAGGAACGTAATGCTCCTAATCTCTAAACCAACACATGGAATGAAAGATGTATCTTGTAGGTTATGCAATCCAAATAGAAAATAAAGACATATTCTGAATATTTGTAAGAATGTGACAAATATACTTTACAAGATGATTCCCTTGTTTCCACTTTGTGACACTTCAGAGAAATAGCTAATGGCTGATTTTCAGGATGGAAATGAGATTATATTTAGTTTGTGCTATTAGCACATCTTGTTATAAAGTGCTTATCAAAAAAAGCAAACAAAATCAAGGGAATTATTTTTATTATCAGCGAAGAAGGAGTTAGGCCTAGATGCTCTTACATAAGTATTATGTCCCCACTGAGAGAAAGCATTCTTGTTCATATGTCATTTTATGAAATTTAGGCTCTAAAATGTCTTTAACGTCTATAGAAAAAAAAGAAAGCAAGGCCTTAATATTGCTAATTTTCTTCCCTAAATTTGGATAAAATCTTTCTTAAGATAATTAAGATCCTAGGATTTTGCTTCAATTCTTGATTGTAGGTCTTTTTTATGAGGCATAGTTCTCATCAGCAAATGCTTCTTGAGAATAGCAAACTCAAAATGTTTGTCAAAAAGTATGTTGTGGCATGAATGGGCTGTACTGGCCATGCCGAGGCGCCCTTGACACTTTTAGTCCAGCAGCTACCTGATGCCGTAAGCGCAGCTGAGCACTGGATATGTCCGGCCATACACAAGTTTTTATGGGCACGCTGAAGTGACATATCAAGTGAGTGTGTCTGGGCCTGCTGTAGTGGTTCATTAATTCATCATCGATAGATATTGCTTTCCTTGTGTCCTCAAGAATGAATATGATGCTTCTTAATTAATATGGTGGATCAATCAGTTAGAGTGATCAGTTGGACTGCCTGTTCTGTTAAGGGTCTTAGGGATCTAGATGAAGCTACAGTTTTTGTTCACTGTTCTCCAAAAGCTCTGATAAAAATGCCGTTTGCTTAGATACAGCCAAGTTCCGGTTTTGTATGGGGAGGTATTCGCCCCAGACAAAATCAATTTCCAGTTATTTATTTTGATACCGTAAAATACTAGACTAATAATTGTAACCCTCTTCTGGTGATCTTTTTCATCTGCAACCTTACTAGAATCAAGGCCTGCCTTTCAGCTTTGAAAATGACACCTTGCAACTTAACCCCATGTGGCTTTTGCAGGTATTGTTAGATATTTTTCCAGTTTTCATAACGTTTCCAGTTATGGCAAAATACTGGCATGAAGCCCTAACTTGTTTCAAAAATTCCCTTTTACAGTGAGATGAGGCTGGCTATAAGTGCGTCTACACGTGTAGTAGGATTCTGATGCAACATTATTTTTTAAAGGTTATGCCTTTGGTGAATGATGCATTTAAAAATATAAAAAGCTGAACATTAAATAAAAAGTAATACTATTAAAAGAAATATGGATTGCTGAATCCATTTATGTTTTTGTCCCCTTTAAGTATTTTTTTAACAACACTAGACCATGCATTTCTTCTACCTCTCCTGCTGTTATTTACAAAGTACTTTGGGCATATCCATAATGTATAATATTATCAGGAAGCTGAAGTGTTCAATTATCATGAGACCTCTAGGATTAGAAAGTACATACTTTATATAAGAGACCATTGCACAATGAGCAATTATGAGTATGAAATGTTTTTCTTTTGCGTATAAATAATTAGGAGCTTAAATCTGTATACTAAAATAAGCATTTACATGTTTAATAGAGGAAATTGGTTTTAGGGTAATTATAGCATTAATATTATTTTTATTATTAAATCGGTTTGTTATGTATATGTCTCTTCATTTTCCAGATTAAAAAAAAAATATTTGTGCCATGCTCCCTAGAGATCAAATGAATGCTACAAAGTAACTTAGCCAGGATACTTTTTATTAAATTGATTTGAATGTAGCAAAAATATTTTTTTCAAACTAACTCATTATCTTGAAAATAGTTTTACAGCATTTCGTTTTGCATATATGACATAAAGCTATGCCAAAATAAGTATTTAATAGACATGTGCAAATGGGTCAAAAACAAGTTTGTTTTCGGCCTGTTCATCTTCAGACAACACATTTTTTTATTTTGGAATTAAATTTGCAAGGGAAATTAATCATCCAGCGCCCACATTCATTCTTTTACATTTTCATTCACTCTCTTTCTCACATTCTGAATGTCTCCCTACCTTCACTGGGGACCGTTTCTGTATCTCACAGCTTCTTCTCTAGCATCCTGTTCGCAGTCTTGTTCTTCTCTCTTTTGTCTTCCGTCTTCTTTCTTTGCCTGCATCTTCACCGACATGACCTTCTGGTGAACTTCCACAAAATGTAGGTGCATCCAGTGACATCTTCCATTCGTCACTGGAAGCTCTGCCATTTTTGTGGAATTTCACGGGAGGTCCTGTCTGCGGACATGTGGATGAAGAAAGAAGACGGAAAAATAAGAATATGAAGAAAATGCTAGAGAATAAGCTGAGCTGTGATGTTGGCAGAGTTGGCTGAGAAGGTAGGTAGACATTCAGAGAGCATGAGAGAGAGAGTGAATGAGAATAAGAGTGTGAAATAACATGAATAAAAGGGTGGGAAGGTGGGAGTGCATGAGTACCAAATTTGCATGAAAATTATGAGCTTTTTGCTTCATTTTCACGTCTGCCTCAGAAGATTAATACTAATTTATGAAATATGCAATTTTTCATTAAATTTGCAAATCGTACAAATCCTGTCTAGTTTGTATTAAGCAATGAGAAATTGGACTTAAATAATCTACCAATGCGTGTATTTGTTGCAGCTGTGAGTACAATATCTTCTAATTCTTCATTTTTCTTGTAATACAATTTTTAAACTAAATATATATATATATGAAGAAGACATTCATTTAGATAACCAAGTGAATGATTGACATGAACATGTATTATTTAATATATGAGTACATACTAATCACTGAGACAAAATGTACTGAAAGTTATTTAAAATTAGAAAATAGCATAGTTTTCAATCATTTTTGATACATGGTACTTCAGTCTGCAGTCTTAGAAAATTTGTACGTGATTTCTTTTCATCCGAGATAGGCTTTTTCTCAATTTAGGCAGTCATAGCTATGCATCTGATGCATTATGCAGTACCTTAAAGTCTAAAGAAATCGGTGCACATTTTTTTTATCATGTGTACTTTTTTCCAAGCAAGGTGAACGTGCAAGTACAAGATTATAAATATTCAGGATGCATTGAACATTCTAAAAGTGGTGAAGAAAACAAAAACTGGAATTCAAATAAAATTAAAATAAATAATAATACTCCCCAATGTAAGCAGCTGCCAACAACACTCCTTGAAGTGTTTTAAACAAACAGACGCGCATAGACATAAGGGGAAAAAAATAAAAAACAATAGTGTAATAAATACACAAGTAATGCAAAAGTGTGGTGTCACCTCACAAGTGGGCTGAGCAGATCTGGCTCATCACAGGTATCGGTAGAAAATTCTTTTAATTTCTTCTAAAATCACTAAAAAATAAATGGACCGGCAACAGTGCAGTATATCCGTGATACAGATCTTAAGGTAAGGCAAAGAATGCACTCACAGGTAAATGTGGCACTACTAAACTAACAGAGTGCACAAACATTTCAGGATGGTAGAGTCAGGATCAGCATATATTCCGGTGTAGTTGTCCTCTCTATTTCTGCTGTCTCTCAACGCGTTTCGCCGATAGTACGTCAGCTTCCTCAGGAGAAAAATCACTCAAGTCGCAGAAACGATTTCAAAATCATTTCTCAGGAGAAAAATCACTCCTTGAGTGATTTTTCTCCTGAGGAAGCCGACGTACTATCGGCGAAACGCAATAAGACACCACACTATTGCATTACTTGTGTGTACATATTACACTATTGTTTTTTTATTTTTTTCCCCTTGTGTCTATGCGCGCCATGGTGTATCGTCTGCATTGAACATTCACATGCAACTTTGTATAACAGAATACATGAAACGTCAGCCTTAAGACCACAAAATCTGTAATATAGATCTAAGTAACCTATAGTATGACTTAATTTATGTACCACTGTAGCAACATATTTAATAGTGTAAACATATTTACAAGTTATTAGATTTAAAGCACATTGTTGTTTTTTCCAATTTACTTTTATTTGTATGGTTCCTTAAGTTCCTGTAACATATTATTAGAATTACAATGCTGCTAATGAATGTAGTGGTGAGGAGATTCCACAAACACATTCTTACGCAAAAAGTATGGTGTACATCGCAAAATGTATATCCCAGAGTAGAGAGAATGCAAATGTACTGAACTTTGGTAAATTTGGCGATTTGTATGAAACCCCGAAAACAATGCCAGACTACCACGAATCAGACGAAAATGAAGCAAAGAGCTCTGAATTTTTGTTCAAAATTCGTGAATCCACATTCACTCATCCTTTCACTAGCATTCTTATTCACACTCTCGCTCATGCTCTCCAAATGTTTCCCTACCTTCCCTGCTGTGCACTTTCGCTTCTTCTTCCGCATCTTGGTCTGTCAGGACTAAGGCATGCTGGTTTGGTAGGGCCCCAGTTGCAGGAGATAGGGCTCTGCCTATATTGGAGTGTGCTGGCAGATTAGGTGAAACAGGACTGGGGTGATAAAGGCATAGGCACAGAGGCAGATGCACCACAGCAGGATATGGACTTCAGATAGCAGACCATGGAACAGGCGGGATACAGACTTTGTATAGGGGACCTTTGAGCAGACTTTGGATAGGAGACATTTGAGTTGACTTTGGATAGGGGACCTTTGAGCAGACTTTTGATAGAGGACCTTTGAGTAGATTTCAGATAGGGGACTTTTGAGAAGACATTGGATAGGGGACCCTGGAGCAGACTGGGTAAAGTGAGCAAGGAAAGTCCACAAATGAGGCACTGCAGCTAAATATCCCACACGGACTGGAACTCAGCTAAAGCACTCTGGCAGCCACAGGAACATGGCTGGAATGCCACAGACTAAGCACTGGACTTACAGCAGGACACTGGACTAACAGCAAGGAGCCCTTAGGCAGAGCACATATGGTCAGGAAAGCTGAGTAAGAACCAGAACATCCCAGGAACAAGAGCCAAATCAAAGTCAGGACAAACCAGGTCAGATGGGGTAGAATTCATTACAACACTGAACGGACGGAAAAAAAAGATGGCAGACAGGAGCGAGAAGAACAAGAAGATGAAAAACAAAAGGAAGAAGAGAATGCTAGAGAAGGAGAGCTGCAAGTAATGAAAAGGGAAGTGGTTGGCAGAGTAGGTAGGGTCCTCCTTAAAGTTTGAGTAATTGAAGCAGAACTAATGAGCAGACTAGATGGGCCAAATACCTTTGCTTACAATATTTTGAAACACTTGTTTAATTAAATAGCTATTGATAAAATATATGTTGCTAGCTTGTTTTCATACTGTTTAATTTCAGTTCTTGAATGTCGTAGATCCGTTCATTTTCTTAGAATTTTCAGTGACACTTCTTTAAATATTTAATGTTTGATCCGTCAGTATGATGCTTGTCGCACACTTGTGTAAGTCATGAATTGTATATAACTCTGTATAACGCTCTATTATGAACTAAGTTATTTGATAAGTTATTAAAATCAGAAAAAAGTATTGAGCTGTCAGTATCACACAAAATAAAGCCGGTCCCCGATCATATTAACTTGTGATACATCTCGGCTGTATTTTTTATTATCAATGTGCTAAAATCAGGTACTTTTTTCAGAATTGAACAGGGGAAATGTAATCTATTCAGTTCATTGCTATAAACAATAATTGTTTTTTGTTCTCTGTCAATTAGATGTTCAAAACATAATGTATTTTTTTTTTCATCTAGGCACCCCTGAGGATTATGCTGAATATTTCTATATGAACAGCACTACTGCAGTACTTACTCTCCTCAAACCAATTAGTAGAGATCTACACCAGAAATTTGATTTGGTCATTAAGGTAATATTTCTCATTTTCCAGTTGAATATCAGTCATTCTGTTAATATTAATTATGTACAGACAGTTCCTTTTTTTACATCAACTCAACTAACAGTGATTAGATAATCTTTAAAAAATATATATTTGTCGCCACTTGTTTTACTTTTACCTGGAACCTAATCTGATGTCAGCATGAGCACTGCCTATATTTACTTGTACACGCTATTCCTTTTTTGTAGGAATACCACATTGTACTCTTAGTCTCAGGAAAAAAGTCACTGTTTTCTCTTGTGGCAGCTAAAATACTAATAGCATTTAATGTAATGATATACCTTATCTTGCAGCTATATTGTAGTGCCCTCTGTCTTCTGTAAGGAACCCATAATTAATGCTAATATAATTATCTAAGTTTGCAAAGTGTTTATAAGTCAATGCATTCAAACTATCAGAATTCACAAAGTACTAAAAAAAAATAAATCACGTTTTCTCCATTGCTAAGATGTTTTTGTATACATTGTTCCAACTTGTTATATACAAGTCAAGATATATTTTGACTACTCTAAATAGCTGGTAGTTTGTTGCATTATTTTGTGATAAAAATGTTCTTTCATTGAAGCAAGTGCCTAAAATATCCCCTCATTAGCTCAGGCCAGAACCAACAATACTAGTCTTGTTGAACACTGAAGCACGTTGCATGAGTTAGGAAAAATCAATTAAGTTACTCTATCTGCTTTTAAAACACCTTATAATATTAATTGAATTTTTTACAGGCAGTATTACAATAAAATTACTGCATTTTTGTGTGCAGTCAAGGGTGTAATAAGCCAAAATATCAATCAACAAAGATAATAGCATGTCACCTGCTTTGTTATATAGCACTGTTTAGGGACCCATTAGGCTGGTATCAGCTATCCATTATTAAATGAACAAGAACCCTTATTACCTTCCATAATATTCTCAAGAGTCTTTCTGAACTTCAACATATACTATATATTTCAATATTTTGAGCACCGTACTAGTATTTTAAAGGGAAAATATATTTTTAAAAATGGATGAGTTAGTTTTCCAGATACAAAGAATGTGGAAGTGATTGTTTAGCAGGCATGCAGAGAAAAGACAGAAGTTATTAGTTACAAAAATGCAAATCTAATCATCACTGATTTATATAAGCACTCTGTTTCCTCGGGCAACTAATTAAAAGCCGGAAGCCTAGAGTTTTAAAAATGTGCTCCTGCATAATCATGTCACACATATAAAAATAAACATTTTTGTTGGACCATAGCTGAAAATTGGTGAATCTAAGAAATCTTTGGCCAAAGTACTGCAGAACAATGGTTAACTATTAGAGCATAAGCCTCCAATAAAGTTAAAGCCACTGTAGGTAGTAACCATATGTAGCGTTTGATCCTGAGCCATAGGGATACCCAAAGAGGCAAAGGAAGTGTAGCCACCCACCACCTTGTGGCAATAACTTCTTTGGGGGGCTGTGCTCTAGAGAGCTAACCATTGATTACTTGGCTAATAAGAGGTGATCCAATTATCTCGCCAACTAGAATAGGCTCTTCGCTGCCCACAAAAGATGAACAGAAGGTCCTCTACCCAGGACAGCAAGTGCCCAAAATTCAGTACTGTTATGTGAAACCAGGACACACCAACTCTGTGTTTTAATATGATGCATTATTTTCTTTGGGTTTCCAATTATTTTAAAGGACACGTTACTTTATCATCTGTTAAACTATTAATTCAGAAAATAAAAAAAAAACAAACCACAGACAATTAAAAACATATATATATTTTTTTTTGAACTAGTAGAAGGCACAGTTTATAGTCACATTATGGAGTGACTGGTATGAAGCGCATTATTTATTAATACCGTAAGTGATTTTTTGAATATCAGTCCAGTTTGCCACAGAGGAGGCGCCCCAACTGATCTGCGCCCTAGGCCAGCACCTTCCTTTCCTATAGATAGGGCCACCCCTGTGTAAAGGACTACCTTAGCTGGAAACAGCTGGTTTTTAATGGAATATCTTAATAAGCATACAGAGATCCTTTATTAGCAACCATCACTCCTGTTTTCCAATGGCAAGTTGTGTTCGCTAATCCAAGTTTAAGTTTAAAAGGCTAACTGATCATTAGAAAACTGTTTTGGAATGCTGTTACAGCAAGAAATGTCCTTGTTTTTCATGAAAACAGTTAAGCGACTGCATAGATTTTAGCGATAGTATAAGTAAGCGGTAGATATGGGGTTATAGTCTGTCAGTTTATATTTTTTGACATTAGTTTTTAGCATTATCCATATATCTGTTTGAATATTGATTTCTTTATTTCTTTGAGGAAAAATCAATATAACATGTGTACATATGTTGATAAAATCCTGTTTTGATATGTGATGGAAACATTGATATTTTGTCACGACAAATGTAAAGATTGATTGATTTATGGAGTCCCTCAGGGTTTCAAAGTGTGCATCTTAAGTTGCATTTTACACCATTAAAGGACTGCTTTTAGAATTACACTTCTACATTACAAATATAGAATACAATATTATAGTTTAGTTTGATATGACAACAAAATGACACTCTCTAGATGTTATGTTATTAAAACATACAAACAACAATAGTGTATGCTCTGGCCAACAATTTGAAGGCTTTAGCAATATAAAATTTAGACAAAAATCCAACTATTATTTTTTGTATTTTATAATATGTACAAAAACAGCTTTTTTGAAGAATGGGTAATGCTAGCTAAATTTTGGTAATATTTGTTAAATCCGTAGCAATTTTAAATGAAACATGCCATGTCAAACATATGGAGGGTACTCATGGTGGGTATGTATTAAAGTCTTTGTGATGTTATGATATGGAGCAACCTTTAATTGCATTGTTCTAAGCAACTTGCTAGGTAAAAAAAAATATGGTACCTGTGATAACATATGCTATGTTAAGTAATCTTTTCATGCAAACGTGTAGCAATCAATTAGTTAATGATGCAGTTATCACAAGCTTTGTGTCTAATTAGATTCCAGCCAGCTGCTGCTTCCATGCAAGAATGAACTCCTGTTAAGCATCTGTTGACCCTTAGTTTTTAATCATTTAGCAGAATAGGACTCTGGTTCGTTACAAGTCTTTCATAACTCACATTTTCAATGGTTTTATATGTCATTGAAGAACAAGGTCAAGTCTATGTTGTTCTGTTGCCATGAAAAAGGACAACATATTAAAATATGGACTGGGTTAGAAAGGTGATAGACATTTGGTGGCAAAAATATAAAATAATATAAATGTTAAAATCTGATGGTTCAAAATGTGTTTTTTAGTTGGTAAAGGTCCAACAAAAGATATCTAACCACCATTCAATACCATGCCTTACCTATGGAGGTAGTGACTGCATGTTCCTTGGATGCTTCTATGAATTTCTTATTGCCAAGAAACTTTTTTAAAGGTACGCATAGTAATTTAAAAGTTGTTGATGCAAAGATTATTGACTGCCCATGGAGTCCTAAAATAGTTCTTTTCTCCCCGCTGAGTTAAATTGTTATGTGTTTTTCTTTGTGGACCAGTGCAGTTAGGGATGTCTTGAAAGGTTGAATTTTATGAATGTATGTCTTTTTTATCCTTCTTAATTCATTACTATTAATTCATATATGTAAAATAAAAGAAACACGCCAGTCTGAAATGTGGTCATTGGCCATACATTATGTAGTCATGATGATGTAAGCATGTTCAGTTCTTGTTTAATATAGCAACTGAGATCTATACAACACCTCCGGATTCAGAGACATGTAATACACTACTCGTACGGATGGCACAGTGTATAGAAGCAATTCACAGAGAACCTGAAAGTACACAGGATTTAAAAAGACGCTTATTGTAGCTCTAACGCAGGGGTGTCCGAGTTTTTTCTGCAGTGGGCCTCTTTATCAGAAATGTATGTGTGTGTGTGGGCCACATTCATTCAGAAAGTATGGCCTTTTAGCTTTATAATGCATATTAATACAGGGTTAATTTGGCGATAATGACATAAACCATGGAAATATTTTTTGATCAACTTTTATATGTCATTCTATCAACACTAAATTAATTAAACAGTAAAACAAAGTCAGTCCACAAACCATTTAAAACAAGTTTAATCAAATAAAACTGCACAAGGCTGGAGCACACGGTGGGTACAAGCTGGATTTAAGCTAGTTGATACACACTGGAGGCAGGGCC
>VKOC01017652.1:0-15835 GCA_009364415.1 Spea multiplicata | reverse complement strand
AGGTTATCATAAAAATATGAAAATCAAAGAGAATTATGGAGAGTGGCTCCAATCCCTTAAGGATGAAGCACAAATGACCCTAATTAATGATTGGTCTGAAGGATCACCCTTGGTTGGACATTTGAATACCATTGTTCAAACATCTGATTTGAAGGAGCGAGAAGGGTTAATCCTTTCATCTTGGCCCTACTTCTTTGTATTGGCTTCTCAGTTGTTGCGAGATCGTGAAACTAGAGAAAAAGAAGTGTCTAGTCTCCAGAAAGAGTTGAATGCTTCTAAAGCAGCCCTGGATCAGTTAAATGATACCCAGGCAGAGTACAAACAGTTGAGACTAAAGCTTGATGAATTGACTGATAAGCATTTGGCGCTTCATGGCCAGTACTTTGATGCTAAGAGCAGGGAAACGGATTGTCAGTATGATCTGGATAATTGTCGTAGGGAGATACGAGAACTCCAAGCCCAATTGTCTCAACAGGATAGTGTGCAAATGCCTAAGCTATCTTTGTATGGTGAAGGTGATGAAGGTATTAAAACCCACACCACCGTAACAGAGTCTACTGTTCTGAGTATAAGTAAGCAATTACAAACTCTACAAGAACAGGTTAACCAGATGGCTTCTGTCCAATCACAGCGGAATCAGAAAGTTACATTGTCTGATACACGCGATTCCTCTGACTCTGATGAAAATCAGGAGAGTGATAAAAGTGATAGTGAATCTTTCGTTTATTCAGAAGGTCATGTTTCAGGCGAACCCTCTGTGATGTTACAAGGTGCCAATACGGCCAAAACACACAGATCAGACGGGCGCTCCCGTAACTTTAAAGGAGCAACAAAGGGTACTAAGAAATTACCCGTACCTGTCTATGATGCCCCTAAGGTAATTAAATTCCTTAAGGAGACTGTTGCTGAATTTTCTAAAAAAGGCACAGCTAATATCGCTGCTCATTTAGAATCATTTGAAAGGGCAATGCAGTTTTTGGGAATGGATGATGATTTCCACAAGAAGCACTATGTGTCGTGGACTTTTTCAAGTCATCACAGACATTACTTTGAAGGTTTACAAAGTATGCAAACCCTATCTTGGTCTAAGATGAAATATGAGATTAAGATTGAGTTTGGACAGTATAAAACTGTCTCAGCCGCTAAGAAGGCTGTGTATAATCTGAAATGCAGACCTCACCAAAGTCCTAGAGAGTTTTTAACTGTTCTAAAGAACGCTTATTCTCTTACAGAACGTAAGCCCAAATATGATTCCCGAGAATTCCGTGATCTTTTCTTCTATGCAATGTCTTCTCCAATTCGGACAAATCTTGCTAGAGATTATGATAGCGATTGTTCATTAGACTGGCTTGTCAATGAATGCATGACGCTGTATACAGTATTGCATGCCAATGATGATTTGCCTGATAAAAAGAATCAGAAATTTCATGGACAAGAGGTGGCAGAGACCCAAGTCCATCTGGGATTAGAATCACAGAAAAAGAGAAGCTATGCTGAGGTGGTTAAATCCCCAAAACCTCAGAAACAGGAATCGGCTACAGCCTCACCTGTTGTCAGGCCTAAAACTCTTAATGTGGAATCCCAGGATAACGAAGGATAAAGTTCTACTGCCAAAAAGAATCCACAGTGGAGGAAGGGTAATTCCCAGTGGAAGAAAAACCCTCAGGCAAGGAGGAAATTTTACAGGACTAATAGGGACCGATCCAGTCAGTCTGAGTCTGATAACTCCCAACAGCCTCAGCCAAATAACTCCAACCCTAACAGGCAGTACAGGAATGGGAAAAACAATTTTCGTCATCATGTCAATCAAATGAGTGACCAAATCAAATTGTTAACGGAGCAAATGACTAAATTAAGTCAAACTGTGGCTACAGCGACCACCAATCCTTTTTTAGGGGTAGGTCCTGCTACAATGCCAGCTCCTCCGCAATAGATCATTGTGAAGTTAAAGCCGATGTGACAATGCAGGGATGGTTATCAGATGATATAATTCCTAACCCTGTTTTACTTCCAGATCCTCATCATCAATCAGATGATTGTGTTAATAATAATGGTAAAACCTATGTGGTCCCTCCACTTTTGGCTAGGGGGGACGTGTCTATAACTTTTTCTTCTATATTGCAGCCAGACCTGCAGTCGTAGGTTCTACCTGGTTAAAGTTTACCATAGGTAATAAGACCTTGAGACACCCGGTAATAGTGGTAAATCTCCCCTATGACTGATTGATTTTGGGTATAGATATACTCAGAAGACTTAATGTAATCATAGATTGTGTGAATGGGATTGTATGGTCACAAGCCAAAGTACCCATTCCATATGATAAGTCTCATCAGCAATCCAGGCGTAATTGCCATGTGATTGAGGAAAGGCCGGACTCAATTGAAATTCATTTTAGGAATAGTCAGTCATCTGATGTTACTGTTTTGCAGGTTAATGATTTTATTTCCCCTGCAGATGATCATTCCATAAAAGTTCAACCGGAGAGGATCCGAAATGTCTCTCTGGAAGGCGATATTTTAACCATTTCTCTTCGCAGGGATTATGTGGAATCTGTGGAATCAGCAGGTCATGTTCAATTCCTTGACAAAATTGAAAGGGTTAATAACAATTTATTTTTTCCTGTTCAAGTGAATGATCTAGGGAGAAGTAAGAATGCCAAGCTAAACTTGGAGATCGAAAACAGCTATATCAGCAAAAGTCTGTTAAAGCAGATCGCTAATCCTAAAATGATCCGGTATCTTTCTCCCCAAGACAGGTGGATCTATAATCTGGACGGCGAATCGGATAGCCATAATATTATTGTAAAATGTTTGTCATCCTAGATCTCAGTTAAGAATTCTAGATAATGATTCTGAGATAGAAGACTGAACATCAGTGTGAAGTCAGAAAATCAAAATCTACAATGTGGTATCGTATACAACTTGAAATGTTGTTATGTTATGCGATAATGTATATTTATATCATTAATTTCCATACCATCCAGCAACTATATCAATATCGATAGATAGATTGGATAGCTATGTTTTAATGTCAAGTGATATTACAAGTACGTATACTCATACTATTCTTTTCTTTTTGAATATTAAGACAAGGATTCATGTTCTGAAAGATGTCCAAGAAGGATGTGGCGATCGTCTGGATCGTATTACTCCTGTGTCACGAGATGCGGATGGAACCGATCGCAGAGCCTGGACCATCCTCTGGCATCATGATCCAAGAGACTCCTGGATTCATCCTTACAGAAAAGAGGATCCTAACACAACGTGTGTTTGTCAGCTTAGACCCGAAGATCTCCATCGAAAAACAGTACAACGTTTCATCGATGCAGCTCCCTGAATTAAAGGCCTGGTACCAGATGCATCTTGAAAGAGCACAAAAACGCGTTCAAGAAATTTTGGAACAAGCCAGGAAGCCGTTTGTATCGAGCTCCATTACAATGAATCATCGAGCTAAAAGATTTCTTGTTGCTTTAATTGTTGCCTTGGTATGTACAGCCATAGGTGCCGTCGTTGCAACCGGTATGTCTGCCGCAAACTCTGTTTCTGTTCAAACTTTGGAGAACGAAATTCGAGGCTTAAAAGGAGAAATCAATGCTATTCATCGGGAAATGGAACGACAAAGAGAGTATCTCGTAGATTTAATGGTTATGGTGAATGATACCATTGTAACCACGAATATGCATTCCAAATTAATCTCTCACTCCATTAATCTGCACCAAAGTCATGAACAATTCAAACGTGAACTTTTGTTTATGCACGACCCGATAATATTCCACACAACTTCATTTTGGACGAAGTGCAATCTGGAATGACTGATTTAACCAGAGGACACATTTCTTTATATTTTGTGTCAGAGACATCGTTCGTAACATGATTACTAAAATGGATGTCGATACAGAAAGTTTTCATTAATGACTTCTCTTACAGGTGCAAAAGTGTTCCAATCTGTGCATTATACCCCTGCAAGTCCCATGTCGGACAATATGATTTGAAGTCGTTAATATACCATCTGACGTTTGTTTAGATCATTCTAAAGCAAGCTAGACTTTGCTTTGTCATAATCTAAAGGGGGGATTATGTCAGATATTTTATCATAGAAAACATGTATTCCATATATTCTGTATTTTACATGAACACAAAATGGAGTCAGAGCCATTTTATTTTACTTAATCATGTAGTGATTATTTCTTTTTGTCCTTGTTTTCTCTATAATTGAGAACAAAGAAGTATTCATGTATATAGATGTTTCAGTAAGTATGATACAATTAATATTATCTTCCATGAGAAAGTTAAGGAGTAGACGCTGCATATCCTTGGGAACGTAAATTCGTATGGGGGATACATGGTAAGACTACCAAGTCCTGAGTTACTATCTAGGAGGTAACACCTGGTGATAAGGGTGACCAAGGATAAATTCCAAACACATATGTGATGGTTTTAAGTTAATTCTTTGACCAGAGCGTCTCTCACAGGTAAAGTAAGAAATTACAACGGTGTAAATATGAGTAGAAATCCTAATTTTAATGGGTAAAACCCACTGTTATGATTGGAGAATTCCAATCAAGAGGTGGAGGCTATGATAATAAGCCCTGTTTTTAAGCTTATGTCTTGAATAATTGAGAAAAAAAGAAAGGGACCTTAAAAAACTGACCCTGAGATAGACCCGGACGGGCTGATTCACCAAATAAACCGCAGAGAATTGGAATCTTAAGATCCTGACACCATATTTCACTCTTGGAGTTACTTTGATTCTAACCTATATAACTTGTAGAAAGTGATATTCTTTCCATTCAATTTCTTGCCACTGAACCTGGATTAATTTCTACAAGGACCAGTTGGATCACAGCAACAAGTGGTGGTAAATATAATTGTTTTATTATTCTGAATAGAGATGAATTTTGTCTTCTTCATATAGAATTCCCTGTTTCTGGGAAATAGTATATTGCATTATTGTATATGGCGGCTTGTGAGACTGCAGCTTATAACCCGTGATAATAACAATAATGAAAAGGTATTTTTACCTGTAGATGAAGTTTGACATTATTTGCATCTATTAGGAACTTCACTAAATACTCTTAGACATTATTACATTATTTTAATTTGTCTATTGGTTAAACTAATATATAAGAGAGATAGTGATATTTTCGTTACTGCCCTGATTATTATCAATTTTTGGTTGCTGAGTGGAATGGAAATTAATTGTGTGTAGACTCATAAAGTACCAATTCATATTGATAACTATCGATAATATACTGTATTTGAATTGATTCAATTTTGACATGTTTTAAGAACTTTGTGTTTTATATCATGCACTGTGTGACCCATATACAGATTTTATAAATTGCATTTACAATAAATATTTTTGATTGACTATCTTGGTGATCTATATCTGATTTGAATTATAATTTTCGGCGATCTGAAAGGATTTAGGATCGGAGATAAAATATAGGGTATCTCCTTAAATTAATCTTGTGGATGTGGTACCACAATAATTGGTAGCGTCGTTATTTTGCGTATGTGATAAAATATTGGTTTTGCCTATTTTGTCTCATTAATATCCCTAACAGGCTACTCACTCTTAAGGTCGTCCTCCTAGTGGCAGTCATTTCTGCCCGTAGAGTCGGGGAGCTTCAACCAATGTCTATGAAAGAACCATTCCTCAGAGTTTTACCTAATGCAGTGGTGTTGAAACTTCCATCTGAGTTCTTTCCTAAAGTTTTTTCTCATTTTCAAGAAAGCATGGTTTATCCTAAACTAGGTTAACTATGAATAATAATACTATACTATAAACAAAAAACAACCTATATAGCCTAGAAGTTGCCCTCAACCACTGATAAATATAGAACTATAGCATTGCCATAGTTTTGCCTTGATAAATATGGACAAACATGTTCTCCTGGATTGTGGTCATGTGTAATGGGAAATCACTGATTTTAATTAAAAAGACCAGAATGCTATTCTACCGACCTGTTTCTTATTATAGATTGCAGCCAAAAATATGTGCACACATTTAGTTGTGTTATTTGTCATTGTCTGTGCTGACACATAGCTTGTCACCTCTAAAGCTTTGCACAATGTCACTTGTGTACCATATCCCCAGCCTGGGAATTGATATCCATCACTAGGTGTCACTAGCAAAATGGTGTTTCTATTTTGAGAACCTGTGCTGGAACCAAAGTTTAAAGGAATGAAGGGTGTATAATGATGTGAGTAAGAGTTACACACGTACACACTGGGATGGTGCCTTCAAAATGTCACCACAAAACAGATTCCCTGGAGCAGAGGTAATGAGCTCAGAGGAGATCTGCTTAATTAGCTGCACAGTTAACCCTCTCCCATAAAGGGAAACCAAATCCTATAAATACACTGCTTCATGCTGCCCAATACTCGATTTAACCTTTAATGCTAAGGGAGCAAACACTGTGTTGCACGCCAAAGGTTAAAGCAGTGTACTCCTTCCAGATCAGAAGGAATATTTTACCCAGCTTGTAAAAGATTATTTATCCCTTTTGCCGTTCTAGGAATTCAAAGCATTGCGGAGTGCTTTAACGTTTACATAATAGGACATTATCTGCATACCAACATGCTCTAAAGAGTTCTAATCTGTAGAATTACAGTTCATACTTTTTGGCTCCTCTATGTCAAATTCTCCAAAGTCTGCCAAAATACTTATTAACATCCAAATCTTTTTAATACAACGGTGCATCATAATAAAAATAATTGTGTATTAAATATTATATACAATGATAATTATTGGCTGTGTAGACCAATAATAATCTATATACTTCCTAACTCACAAGCACAATGTGATTTAATAAAACGTTATTGCATCAGCTACAAAATGTAGAAAAAGCTGGTGTTTCCATTCCATAGCTAGCCCTGGTGGAGACTGCTGTCTGCTGCAGCCTTAGATTTCTCTTTACGCGCACAATCCACAGACACACAACCATTGGAACAGGCAGCAGCAACACAGTCGCAGACAGCAATGGAGTCAGGGTTATAAACAGAGGGGAAAAAATCAACAGCACCAAAGGTTAATCCAAAGAATAATCAAAGTCCAAGACAAAGGTCAACATCTGTATAATCACTGCCATTCAAGGTACAAAGGGCAAAATAGAATCAGTGTCCAAGACTGCAATAATGCAGGGCCAGAATGTACAATGCTCCAGCAACGGAGCCCAGGAGCATTGTTTGAACTCAAACTTCCTCACCTGTAACTTTCAAAACCTAAATCCCTCCACTACATGAAATAAATTAAATAAGCCTCCATTGAGCCCTTTGAAGTCTAAGGAGATGCAATACAGGCTTTTAACACTGGGGGCTGCTGCTGCACATAGTATATAAGAATGATCCCACCAAGCCTGTGGCTGAAGATTAGGAAGAAGATTACGGTGTTTTACTTCTCTTTGGATGGCCCTTTTCCATTGGCTGAATGTTGAGTATATGGGACTTTGAGCATCATTGGCCACCATACAGGGGGTGGAGGGAGAAAGGTGGGGCAATTAGTGGCCCCTCCTTGGTTAATAATGGGTTTAAGGGACCCATATTTCTTTCCTTTTTTTTAAATTATATTTATGTTGTATGGGGAAGGAGGGTCTTGCAACTCAAACTTGTGTTTACGTTTCCAGCAACAATTACTGGCATATCATGCATACAGACTGCTGCGGAGTATGAGGGTAGAAAAGTCCAGGTAAGTATTCAAAAGAGTCTGGGACAGGTAGCAAGCAAAAAAGGGGAAATCCAGTAGGCAATCCAGGTGAAAGAGGTAAGAGGTACAGTAACAGACGGTCCGTCGGTAGTCGTCGGTCGGTCGGTCGGTTCGGCGGACCTCCTCCTTCGGTTCACCTCTTCGGACTTCTGGACCAACCTCGGCGTCCTTCGGTTCGGTCACTGTCGATCCAGCATATGGCATGAACTATGGCTCCAAAGAACTTAATGAACTCACACCTCTGTTACTGGGAGGCAGGGATATAAAGCCTGTTCATCTGATCAGGTGTGAGTTGTCTAGGCTTCAGGTGAGGGAGGCAGGGTAATGGTATAACAAAACACAGCTGAACATAAATACACAGCACATTAATTATATACATAGCAAGACATGCATACATGGTACAGGATGCCACAAAGGACAGGCAACAAGGCAAGGAACACGGGATGGAGTGAAGAGCTGAGATGTATAAGGGAAAGAGGGCAAAGGTATGTAAAATACAGACAGAAATAAACAGGACAGCAAGCTGTGGAGAGGAGTTTAACTCCAGGCAGACCACTTAAAGCGGCGGCCACGCCTAGCAGTTTGCAGGGCTGGGGCTGAACCCTGACAGTAAGGCATCTAGAAATAAAATCTCTAATGTGCAGATATCCAAAAACATTGCATTATGCAAAACTAGCACTATTTAAAGAAAAAAAAAGCACAAAATAAATGTATATTTAAGCTGTTACTAGTAATAAAAAATTAAGGGAGTTCCCATTGAATCATTACCTAACCCTTACACCCTATTAGATGAGAGAGTAGGAAAGGTCATTTGTGGGATTGGGTGGATTCAGAGGCATGGCATCTACCTGCTCCCCTTAACCAACAAAACATCTTGGCTGTAGAGCGTGACAAGATGGCCAAGATGGGAGCTGCAATGGCGGTCTGTGCTGCAACAGAACAGACCTCCAGTGTTTTTACAACTCCCTATGCCGGTCAGGGGAGATCAGATGATTTCCATAATTGGTCCTTGAGCTTTACTGCAAAATGGGACAGTGAAGTAGCTATCTGGGAAAGTAGTAGCGCTACTTTATCTATATATTGGATGCATTGCTTTATACAAACTCATTTGTCACAATTATTGTACAAGAATGTACTCCATCACACATATTGAGTTGGTTGCTTTAAAGTGGATTACATACTCTCCTAATCTCATTTGGCACACTATCTGTAATCCACCACAGTCTAAAATACCCTGCTTTGTTCTAACGAATACTGTATTTCTAAAGAAATATAGGTGAGATGTACACATTTGCCTCCTGAGGGTGGTGCAGGGAAATTCAAAGAGGTCCACTGAAGCAGCAGCAGGGGAGGGAGAAACAGTAGGCTGTTTAGAGTAGGTTAGGTAAACATAGAGGGCAGAAAAAACACCAGGGGAGCAAGTCTAGTCAAGTGGCCCGTTGCGCCACCGAATCAGCACACCATCCATGACCATCTTTTCCTGATTTTCTAACGCATATTGACGTAATGTGATTGGACTGGGAGTAAAATAATTTATGTTTAATACATTGAAAAACAGCTAATCTTTGTAACAAAAAAAATTAAATATGGAAAAATTGGACCCTAGGCATTTTCTTGGGCCCCTGCCGCACTGACCATTAATTAGGGGAAGACTGTGAGAGTCAGTAAAGTCTTCCCTCCTCCTGAAGCTACTGTGACATTGAGAGATCCTCTCCCCTGTAATCATCCCCAGAGTCCCTTTGTCCCTCATTCACTAAGCCACAAATCTCTTTTACTTACTCCCTGTAGTTCAGGTATAGATCAAATAAACAACACATGTAAACAGCACGTGCATGTATAGATCAACTGGATAAGAAATACAAACCCTGTATTTGCAGGTATACATAAATAATGTATGGAAACATAGCATAGCAGGTACAGATCAACAGAATAACACACAAACCCAGCTTTGCAGGTATAGATCAACTGGAAATCACATAACAACTAAGCATTAAAGGTATAGATAAAACCCCCTAAATTAAAGGCATAGATCACATGATGCACACCACCAAAGCCAGCCCTGGTGTCCACACTGCACACATAGAACCCGACCAGCACCAAGATAACATTAACAAATTAAAGTCCAGAGTGAGCAAACTTTGTCCCCAAACAGCCCAGCGTGAGCCAATTTTGTCCCCAAACAGCCCGCCCTGACACCAGTACAGGCTCTGCAACACCGACACCCAAACACACACCACGACAGGCCCTGCCACACAGGCAGGGCCGACCCTACAATGGAGCCGACTGGGGCAATTGCCCCAGGCGGCACTTTAGAAGGGGTGGCACTTTGCCGCCCCAAGCGTTTTCTTTTTTTAAGCGGAAGAGAGAGGGGCGCCGAGTGGTTTTCGCTTACCGGGGGGGGGGGATAAGTTTGTTGGTCGGCGAAGTTTTAAATATGCCACACAGACAGCCAAACACACAGACAGCGCAAACACCCAGACACCATAACAGGCTTCTTTCCACATCAACACCCAAACACACACCCAGAACAGGCTCTGCCACACCGACACCCATAAACACACACACACACCAGGACAGGCTCTGCTACACAGACAGCCAAACCCACAGACACCAGGACAGGCTCCGCCACACCGATATCCAAACACACACACACCAGGACAGGCTCTGCCACACTGACATACACATCCACACACATCCAAAATGCTTTCCATACTGGTTTGCTGTTTGTTTTTCCCCTTGTGTATTGATGCCCCAGCCAGCACCCCCTTTGGTTTTAATATATTTCCCCCCACACCCTTGTGTATTGCCCCATGTGGATTTGTGCCCCCAGCCAGCCCCCTTTGCATTGTTAATGACCCATGTATATTGAACCCAGCCACCCACCCCCCAACTTTGTGTATTGATTTATGTGGTGCCCCAACCACCCTGTTGTGTACTGAATACACAACAGGGTGTATACGCAGCCCCCCCCTTTGAATATGGCTCCCCTTCCGCCTATTTTTTTAATACTTTTTTGCTTCCATTCTTCACTGCTGCTGTCCTCCAATGTGCTCTTCTAGCTGTCACGAGGAACTGTTCCGTCACATTGATGATGTGATGTGCCACTCAAGGGGGCGGAGTCACATGGAACAGGACACTGGGCGGCACTGTACCGCCGCATTAAAGCACATCGGCTGCAATGGCATCTCCGTGTGCCGGCCAGTTCAGTTCAGTGGCCGCGCGGCCGTTTAATGTAGATTCAGAGCGGCCTGGGGGGCACTTGCCCCCTGGCCCAGCCCGCCCCTGCCTCCTGCTGTCAAAGTGGTTTGGTCCTTTCGCACAGAATACGGGCAAGGACAAAGTGTACATGCTGTAGACACAAGGTAGTTTATTTCAAACATGTATTTAAGCTAGGGTTAGCTAATACTCCAGCAGCTGAGACTCCATTCCCCGTGACTTTCAGCTAGTCTGTTAAGCACCATGGGGAAGTGAGTACTCAACAACTGGTGTGGCAAAGGTTAGCTTTTTTTTGTAAATCAAAGTGTATTTTTCAACAGATAAAAAGAGGAAACGGGGTGTAAAGATGGGTGAGTGAAGGAAAAATGGGAGGAAAAAGGAGAGAAAGGAAAGGTGGAAAAATACACGTCAAATTCCTGGCGCAGCAGGAAAATATCCAGTACAGGTAAGTCAAATATGGTAACAGCATCGGACAGACCCTACATATCTACCAATGGTTAACAGAAAGCAAAAAACAAAAAAACATGGAAACAATACTGATGAATTAAAATTGTATACAAATCACGTCAGACTGGCAGAGAAAGGGGGGGTGAGGGCAAAAGCTGGATCTCAGACTACGAGCATGGCCTGTTTCGAGGGCTCGGCCATGAATTGGGACCAATAAAACTGGGTCCGTCTATGTTTTTCACCAGACCAGATCCTCCAGGACCCTTACACTCTCTACTCTCACAAACCACTCCCTAAAAGAAGGTGGGAAAGCTTTGCCCCAATGCGGGGGAGATCACAGCCTCATTTAACCCCTTAAGGACAATGGGCGGTCCCTAAACCCATTGAAAACAATGCATTTTGAGCCCGTACATGTACAGGCTTTGTCTTTAAGGGGTTAACAAATGCCTGACCACCGATTTTTTTTTATTTTATTTTATTGTTTTTTTATAGACAGAAAGCGGCAAGGAAGTAACATAGTAACATAGTAACATAGTTCATAAGGTTGAAAAAAGACCAAAGTCCATCAAGTTCAACCTATATACATATTGTGTCCCTACCGTGTTGATCCAGAGGAAGGCAAAAAACCCTTATGAAGCAGATGCCAATTGCCCCATACCAGGGGGAAAATTCCTTCCCGACTCCAAATATGGCAATCAGAATAAATCCCTGGATCAACGTTCTGTCCCTATTAATCTACTATCCATAACTTGTGATATTATTGCTTTCAAGAAACACGTCCAGGCTCCTTTTAAACTCTTTTATTGAGTTTACCATTACCACTTCCTCTGGCAGAGAGTTCCATAGTCTCACCGCTCTTACTGTAAAGAACCCCCGTCTGTGCTGGTGTAGAAACCTTCTTTCCTCCAGCCGTAGAGGATGTCCCCTTGTTATAGATACAGTCCTGGGTATAAATAGGTCCTGGGAGTGATCTCTGTACTGCCCCCTTATATATTTATACATAGTTATTAAGTCCCCCCTAAGCCGTCTTTTTTCCAAACTAAATAACCCTAATTCTGATAATCTTTCTGGGTACTGTAGTCCTCCCATTCCCCTTATTACTCTGGTTGCCCGTCTTTGAACCCTCTCCAGCTCCACTATATCTTTCTTGTACACTGGTGCCCAGTACTGTACACAGTATTCCATGTGTGGTCTGACTAGTGACTTGTACAATGGTAGAATTATTTCCTTGTCATGGGCATCCATGCCCCTTTTGATGCACCCCATGATTTTATTTGCCTTAGCAGCAGCTGCCCGACACTGGTCGCTACAGGTAAATTTACTGTTAACCAAGACTCCTAAGTCCTTTTCCATGTCAGTCGTCCCCAGTGTTTTCCCATTTAATACATATTCCCAGCCTGGATTTTTCTTCCCCATGTGCATAACCTTACATTTATCTGTGTTGAACCTCATCTGCCACATCCCAGCCCAAGCCTCCAACCTATGCAGATCCATTTGTAATCGTGCACTGTCCTCTATTGTGTTAACCACGCTACAGAGCTTAGTATCGTCTGCAAAGATTGATACTTTACTATACAATCCCTCTACAAGGTCATTAATAAATATATTAAAAAGAATAGGACCCAAAACTGACCCCTGTGGTACCCCACTAGTAACAGTCACCCACTCAGAGTATGTACCATTAATAACCACCCTCTGTTTCCTATCACTGAGCCAGTTACTTACCCACATACACACATTCTCCCCCAGCCCAAGCATTCTCATTTTATGTACCAGCCTTTTATGTGGCACCGTATCAAATGCTTTGGAAAAATCAAGATATACGACATCCAGCGATTCTCCCCGATCCAGTCTTGAGCTCACCTCCTCATAAAAGCTGATCAGGTTAGTTTGACAGGACCGATCCCTTGTAAACCCATGCTGATATGGAGTCATACATTTATTTTCATTGAGATACTCCAAAATAGCATCTCTTAGGAAACCCTCAAACAGTTTACATACAACAGAAGTTAAACTAACAGGCCTATAATTCCCCGGGTCACTTTTTGTCCCCTTTTTGAATATTGGCACAACATTTGCAATGCGCCAGTCCTGGGGAACAGACCCGGTCACTATAGAGTCCTTGAATATTAGAAATAGGGGTCTGTCTATTACATTACTTAACTCCCTTAGAACGCGGGGGTGAATGCCATCTGGACCTGGTGATTTGTCTATTTTGATTTTTTTTAGGCGGCACTGCACTTCTTCCTGGGTTAGACAGGCGACATGTACTGGGGCATTTATCTCATCCTGCTGTATATTACCTGGCATTTCATTTTCCTCTGTGAATACAGCAGAGAAGAATATATTTAATAGATTCGCTTTTTCCTGATCCCCGTCTATAACGTCTCCCTCATTACTTTTTAAGGGGCCGACGCTTTCATTTTTAACCTTTTTACTATTTATATAGTTAAAGAACATTTTGGGGTTTGTTTTACTCTCTTTGGCAATGAGTCTTTCTGTCGCCACTTTTGCTGCTTTTATCTGATTTTTACATATTTTATTTTTTTCCCGATAGCTTCTTAGTGCTTCCTCACTGCCTTCCTGTTTTAGTAGCTTAAATGCCTTTTTTTTGCCATTTATTGCCACCTTTACATTTTTATTTATCCACATTGGTTTTCTCTTGCTCCTGACACTTTTATTTCCCATACGGTATGTACTTTTCACAGTGAGAATTTAAGATATTTTGAAAAATCTCCCATTTAGTATCTGTGCTTTTGTTTTTGAGGACATTTTCCCAATTTACAGTGTTAAGGGCTTCTCTTAGTTGATCAAACTTTGCCTTCCTAAAGTTCATAGTTCTTGTGGCTCCTCTAAGAGTTCCCTTATTGAACGACAAGTTATAATGTATTATATTGTGATCACTATTTCCTAGGTGCCCTCTGACCTGCACATTAGTTACTCTGTCAGGTCTGTTGGTTAATATTAAGTCCAGTAGAGCGCCCCCTCTGGTTGGGTCCTGTACCATTTGGGACAGATAATTATCTTTACTTATAGTCAGAAAGCGGTTTCCTTTATGAGATTCACAGGTCTCGGTTTCCCAGTTTATGTCGGGATAGTTAAAGTCCCCCATAATAACCACCTCATTGTGATTTGCTGCCTTGTTTATTTGCTTTAATAATTGATCTTCTGCTGCTTCAATTATATTTGGTGGCTTATAGCAAACCCCGATCAGTATTTTATTATTTTTCTTTCCATATATTTCTACCCATAATGACTCCACATTTTCATTTCCCTCACATATATCCTCCCGCGGTGTGGCCTTTAGGCTGGACTTTACATAAAGGCAAACTCCTCCCCCTTTTCGTTTTTTTTTTTCCGATCCTTCCTGAATAGACTATAACCCTGTATGTTAACCGCCCAGTCATAGCTATCATCCAACCATGTCTCTGTTATACCCACTATGTCAGAATTTTCTGCAGACATTATTAACTCCAGTTCGCCAGTTTTATTGGTCAGACTTCTGGCATTATTAAGCATACAATTTAGAGGTGTATGGTTTTTTCTCCTATCAAGCCTATCCCTATTAACTATTCTAACCCCTCCCTCCGCTCCACCCCCAGGTACATTTATATGCCCCAGCTCTCTATCTATACTATCTTCCCCTTCTATATTGTAGTTTCCCTCCCCCCCTTTCCCTAGTTTAAACACTCCTCCACCCTTCTGGCCATCTTCTCCCCGAGTACAGCTGCACCCTCCCCATTGAGGTGCAGCCCGTCCCTACCGTAGAGCCTGTATCCGACAGAGAAGTCGGCCCAGTTCTCCATGAACCCAAACCCCTCCTTCCTACACCAGCTTCTGAGCCACTTGTTTAGCTCCCTAATCTCCCGCTGCCTCTCTGGTGTGGCACGTGGTACTGGTAATATTTCAGAAAATACTACCTTGGAGGTCCTTGCCTTGACTTGCTACCTAAGTCCCTGAAATCATTTTTAAGGACACTCCGCCTACCTCTTACTTTGTCATTGGTGCCAATGTGCACCATGACAGCTGGGGCTTCTCCAGCCCCTCCCAGTAATCTGTCAACCCGATCCGCGATGTGCCGAACTCGAGCGCCAGGCAGACAACACACTGTTCGGCGATCCCGGTCTTTGTGACAGAAGTGTGGTATAGCAAGCAACTAGCGGGATGGAATGGTGGCGGATGGTCAGTTAATTTGTGAAGGGTGCCGTATACTGCCTGTCCCACCAGATATGAACCACCGTCCCCACCAACAAACCCACATCTACAACACACATTAGGGTGGTCCGGGAATATGGTATGAAGCCTAGAGAGTGTACAGTACAATTGTGTGAGGAGCTTATAAGATAACTCATGAGTCTTGGTGAACTCACATGCATCGGCACCAGGGCCGGCCCTACAATGGAGCCGACTGGGGCAATTGCCCCAGGCAGCACGTTAGAAGGGGCGGCACTTTGCCGCCCCAAGC
>VKOC01017651.1:0-91765 GCA_009364415.1 Spea multiplicata | reverse complement strand
TTTATTGTAAACGGATGTCTCCCAACTTCAAGGCCAGAATGTATTTAATTAGATATCACTGATAGGACACTTTCATTAAAAAGTAATTATTCTGTGGCTGTTCTGAATTGTATAGTTCATAGTATGTATATTTTCAACAGACAAAAGAAATCTGCTGTATTACTGGACAAGTGAGAAAGCACTGGAAAGGACCTCTTTAGGCTGCTTTTTAGGAGCTTTTTATGACAAGCATAGTGCATCACCTTTAGTGAAGAGATGGGTGAATGGCGAGTATAGTTCTTGCAGAATTTCCAGAAAAAAGGCTTAATTTGTTTTAATCCTTTATAGTGTAAAAACACAAACTGTAGCTCGTGATGGGCCATGAAAGTGAACACAAGAGTTTACTGAGCAAAAAGTATGTTAATGCAGAAATGCGTTCCTAACTTTTTTGTTTAAATTATGTATACCAACACATCAACGTCTAAAAATCATCCTCTAAATACAGAGTTGCCAAGGTTCCAAAGCTCCTTATACTGTAAGTCCTAGGCAGAGATATGCATATAACACAAGGGATTTTTGCATATTACTGCTACTTTGTACGTATCTTTGAGAACAGGGCAGGTTTGGAATTGCACAGGGCAGAACCTTCTACCATTTATATAATAGTGGTTGTGATCTCGTTACATCAATTCTCTCTCTCCCTCCTTGCCCCCTCTCCCTATCTCCTCTCTCACTCCTGTCCATGCACCATTTTTATCTGAGTAGGAACAGGATAGCTTCCTCACCTCTTGATCTCAATTCTTCTGTGCAGAACAAAAAAGTGATTTATGTCGAATTGTAAAATTTAAACATAACAAATTTAAGGAAATAGATTACTTCCATTTTCCATCTCCTTGACTTTGGACATAAACAGTCTAGCCTTGAAAGGAATGGGTAATTTAAAATATTTTAACTAGTTTTGGAAACCACATTTATCGTCCTACATTATTAATTCATCCAACACTTACAGAAATAATGCATTTACATTTCTACATTCCATTTTCTACCAGCACAAGAAATTAAACTGACTTTAAAACATTTTCTTCTACAATGGAAGAACAGCGAGGGAAACTTGGACCTTTCACGCTACAGGACAATTGGTATAAATTGGTCAAAGCCACATTTAATGATTCCCAACGAATGTATGAAAACTAACTAGAACTCATTAAATACTCTGGAAAATGCTTTGTAAAATGATCCTTGTGGTAATGAATCTATTTGATTCTTGGTTGATTGTACAGAACATATGAGTCTGCAATAGGCTTTTTCAAGAGGAATGTGTGCTGTATTTACTAAATGTGGATGAGAGTGACTTCTATGAAAACAAAAGCATACAAGAAATCATAATTTTAGTGTATATTCTTGGGTTGCTTCTAGCCGGTTGTGGCCTATTGTAGGATGGCAGGTCCAGTGTGGGCAACATCCGCTCTGCTTAAAAACAGGGATCCTATGGCTCTCTTGGGCAATCAGGCTCCCTGTAGCACTGCTGTCCAGCATGCCAGTGAAAGCATTCTCCCAGCTGCTCCACTAACACCATGGAGCAATCTGCCGAGCAGTAAGGAAGGCAGTGTGGAACGAATGGCTGGTGTCGCTGCCTTGGGTTAGGTCTAGGGCAGCACTGAAGATAGATGCACCACTTGTTCTAAGTGAGTTTAGCTCAGTGGATTACTCAGAGGAGTACAAGCTTAAAATTAGTGGGCTCTATGCCTTGCTGAAGGAAAAGGGATGCCTTTGGGCATAAGTGGAGACATAAAATGGACTCCATGCCTCCCATAGGCCTCCTTGTTACGTTTCATCCCCCACACTCCTTTCCACTGAGCAGGGGTGGGCTTTATTAACACCCAAGAGTTTATTATTTTCTTACTCCCTACTACACAGGAGTTGGGGAAAGGGGGTTGACCAACCTTTTTGATTCACAGAAGGTCTAGGGAACCCCTGTTTCTTTCTTTTAATGTATTAATTAATAGTTATTTTGTTTTGTTACTTGCTGAAAGGGAATGGCTTTACCTTAACGTTTTTCCAACTCATGTCAACTTAACTCTTTTGAATTCAAAGGTTAATTATTAGTTAGAATAGGGCATTCACCCTGATGTTTAACTCAGTGGTGTATAACTCCAATAATCGAGGGCCACACATATTTGGTAATCCCACCTGAGCACAGATATCTCAAACTGTTTGTGTAAATTATATACTGTATACATAGATATCTTGTATTTTCTATTTTTTTTCTTCTCGCGCTTTGCTTTCTGCTTTCAACATTTCACATAAAACTCAAAGAAGTGCTTTATCATCTACAAAGTTAGAAATATGCCATTGTTGTCTTCCAGTGCTATACATTCTCAGACTTGTTCAGATTTATAATAAGCTTGGCACACTATCTGAGGAGAACGTTTCCCTTAAGGATTTCCGCAATGATTTATCCAGGAAGTGATCTCGTGGTTGCAATGCAGTCTAAGTGTGTGCTTTGAATTGAGTTAGGCACGCCACAGCCGCGGATACATTTCAGCCAGCTCCTTTAATTAGAAATAACAGCTCGACTTGACAAGCTCATGTATACTTTTCTTTTCTTTCTACCATACAGCATACTTTTTAACTTCATTTTTGGTCAGGTGACAGTTATTGACTAGAAATTATTGATTATAAATAAAATGTTTAACAGGGAACTATAAAGTTTTAGCACGATTCAATTGATTTATTAAAACTACACATACTTTGTACTTTTGGTTTTCCCATCAGCTCATTTATATTGTGTATATTTAGTTAATAAGTAAGAGGCTAGTTTACACCAGAGAAGCTAAAGTCTGCAGCAGCATGTAGCAGAGCCATGTTGTTGTTTTTCTATGGCTGCTTCGAGCTCTCTCTGCTGTTCCTTCTTATCTTTTTCACACATATGCTAAAATTGGGCTATGTTCCATGGCTACATGCAGACTGCACATGCTAACACACATATTGTGCTTGTGAATCTTGGGCTATTGTCCAATTAGAATCCAGTTCTGACGTCATTGTCCTGTTCAGAGTATTAGAGTTGCACAGTTGTTAATTTGAAGCCCTGCTGGAACGTGGGACTATGTCGTCCTGTCTAGTTATTGTGTGTGCAGTGTACTTTCCATCATTGGTGTTGGCTGAGGCTGACATGAGCTTTCCCCACGTTGCCCAAGAAACCCAAATCTAAGTATATGCTCTTTTCTTGTCCTTGATTTAATAAACTGCATTTGTTCTTGAAGAACCTGTGTTGGTTTTTTTTCAAGACCTGAACTATGCTGTTGTGTATGTATGTATTATCCTGGAAAATAACTTTCCGTAGGTTTATTTGGTGTACTGAATTGTTAATGGAAGAACAAACTATAGCCACATTTTCTAGTATAATATCAGAAGTATTGGGGCCCAGTGCAAACCTAAAGATGGCCCACCTGCCCCATTCCACGTTTGCAATAGGGTACCAGGCCCCAAAGTTCAGAAAGGGTCCACAAGGCAACTAGGCCCCAAAAACATGGATTGTAAGTCATGAGGAATTGGTCCGGTGTAGATTGCCAAAAGGGTCAGTGGCGGGTCCAGTACAGATCATGGAGGGTTGCCTAGGACTCACACACGGGTTCTGGTACCTGATGGCAGTCCTGCATCGGAAACAATGTTATTATACTTCCACAGAGAGACAAAGGATTTGAGGGTCTGTTTCTTGTTACATATGCTTGTAAGGTCTTATTTCAGATTTCTCTTCTGAAATATAATTGAACTTTTAAAAATTAAAAATAATAATACAGATTTTAGAAACTGTGATGGAGAAAGATGGAGCTCTTTTGAAGCTTGGATATGTCAATGGGAAACAATACAGGGGTGAATGATAGTAAGTTGGTTGACTGATGAGGATATGCATTCTTTATTGATAGATATTCTTTATAAGGGTTGTCATAAAGCAAGCTTTCCCAAAAATTAGTAAAACTGATATAGGACCTAGTGAGTAAGACATTATTGCTACTTTGCTGCAGGACTGGGCCTTTCTGTTAGCAAAATTCTGTTAGTAGCAGTGGTAATTGTTCCACTTTTACTACATTCACCAGAATTCCACTTTATCCAAAGCGTTTGTCCTCAACACAAAGCACCCTATATTCGCAGAATATTCCTAGAGAAAGCGTATTCAGTTCCTGTTGCGTTAAGCAGGTCACACAGATCTCATCCTCATGATATCCCCAGTCACCAAGACAAATAGTTACAGATTTCCTGTATGAAGCAGTAGAGAAGGCATTTGAAAAAAAAAAGAACTAAAGATTAGGGGTTCCCACGGCAATTTGTTATTAATGCATCTTGAAATATAGAGCACATAGTCTCTTTGTAGCTGCCAGTTTGCCTCTGGAAAATGGCTGAATACATATTTTAGATTTGCTTGGAAAAAGATATAAAGTAGACTTGGGCGCTGGCCTTCGTGTTCGTCTTTGTGGGGAAAAATCTTCGTATTCCACAAAGTTCCTGTGTTTGGTACGGGTGAATATTCGTGTACATTCTTTGTGTTCATTTTTTTGCCGTTTTTTTGTAGAAGGGGTTAATACGGGGTTAACGCGGTATGCACTATGCAGCAGCTTTGGTGCCAGGATTTAAAATGTCCTTAGGAGCAACTCTATTGGTCACCGGCAAGGGCCTCCCCTGCCATCCACCAATGAATTGTACCTGTGCTTCATTGGTTGATGGCATACGAGCCCCCTGCTGGTGACCAATAGAGTAGCTCGTACAGACTTTTAAAATCCTGATGCTGCAACTTGGCCGGGAAAGACCACTGGTCTCCCCATTGCAAGAGTTAAAGGTCCGTACGAACGATAGAGTCGCTCGTATGGACCTTTAACTCTTGGAGCGGGGCATGGTCTCCCCAGGCCAAGTTCCCAGTTAAAGGGCTGTGCGAGTGAGTCTATTGGTCGCCTGCAGGGGCCTCCTCTGGCATCAACCAATTGGATGATGCCAGAGGAGGCCCCTGCAGGTGACCAATACAGTCGCTTCCACGCCCTTTAACTTACTGTCTGGGAACTTGGCCTGTCTCCCCACTGCAAGAGTTAAAGGTCTTTAACTCCTAAAGGTGAACCTACGGATTTCCGCTCCCGTTTACCTGGAAGTCAAGGCTACAACAGTCAATAAAATTGAATTTCAAGTTGAATTTCATTCTAGGTAAAGCCACAAAGGAAAATAACTTACACTTTTTGTTATTTTAGGAGCATGTAACATTTTTTTTTTAAACATGTGTATAATATGCTTAGGACAAGCCGTGATTTTTTAACAGTATAAATGTGTTTCACATAAATTCTTCTGTGTGATATTTTACTTGTCCTGTCTTAAAAAGCATTGTTACGTTCCAACAACCATCTAACCCTTCCCTTGTCTAAAATCTGTAATGGAATTCTTACAGATGGCAATTGCTAGAACAGGGCTGACACACAGCAAAGCCCCTTTAACATAATACTGAAGTATCTGTGTCTGTTAACAAAGGTTATGAATACTTATCATCTATGGCAATGCTTATCTTCATAGAAAATTATTCTGCTTGAATTTAATTTCTATTGATCTGGTTAAAGATAAATTAAACATGGTTATATAGGCTGAAAGAAGACACGCGTCCATCATCCATTATACGTGGATTATTATATTAATCCGCCTGACAGTCAACGTGACAGATACATTACTGTGGTTTAAGTACATTAAGGGCTGTCCATATTTCAATATATATTATAATGAACATTTAGAATTCAGGTGGAATGCGGAATCCACTGGAGAGGGAACCAGGGGGATACTATGGAAGGGTAAGTGAATGAAGGTAAAATTAAATAAAAAGGTTATAAAGGGAGCGGTTTATTCATTTGCCCCCCCCCATGGAAATGTTTCTTTGGATGTCTCATATACAATAAAAAAAACCTGAGGCTGGATGTTTCTCATCTGACATAAAATTCTTTGTTTCAGTATTTGTATGTACTATATATATATATATATATATATATATTATACTCTATATATTAAATTAAATGTATGTAGTTATTACTTTGACGTTCACTTAACATACATTATGTGATGTGGTATTTCAGCTACAGTTGAGATTGTGTGAACACAGCATGTGTGCATCTAGGCAATATATTATTTAATTAACTTATTATGTTTTTTTTCTCCTGATGACTCCGAGGCAATACTCCTATGTACATTTCTGGCACACAAGAAAACACTTTTAATACCTTCATTTAGCACTTTATGATCTTCAAATAGCTCCAGAAAATAATACAGTGAACTACAGTATCACCAAATATTGGCAATGTAAACAGGTTTCTTAAAATCAAATTACAGAAAACCATGAACTTACTGTGACAGTTAGTTCCCCTGTGGAAATATAATAGTGGTTATGATTGCTTTGTGTTTACTGAAAAAAAAATGGATATAGCCGTACTAGCCCAAGAGAAAATGGAGTCTTTAGTCAAAGTTGATACATTTTATTGAGACAGAGACATAAGTTACATAGTTACATATGCGTTCTTAACCTTGAAGGTCTCTTCTTTTATCTAGTTAAGGATGGTTCATCACCCTTATCACACCACACAGCTACAAAATACCGTATCTTCAGGGGGAACTTCTTCATCAATGATTAAAAATAATACACAGGTAAAGAATTCTCCTTACATAAAGTGCAATGCTATGAGAGTGGACATAATGAAGGACGGAAGGAAGGAAAGGAAGAATCTCACTTCATTCCTCCTGGGGTCAAATGGGACTAAGATGACTTTGTCCCCTGCAAGTCTGATCCTGGTCACAGTTACATCCCCGTAACCTGGATCTTTCCAGGTCTCTTCTCCGGAACACTCTTCCCATCCTACTTAAATAAAAGCTGAATGGATAGTACCAGGACTAGATAATGCAGGTCACTATAGAAGGTCTATTATATGTTATGGGACTCAGATTTGGAATCTATACTATATGAGAAACATCACAAACAGAACATGGCATAAGTGGGTGCTTTAAATGCAAGCTTACTGCCTGTATCAAGTATATATACAAATGGACCGTTTACTGTCCCACATACAAATGATTGCGGCATGGAGCTATGGAAAGTGTGGTGCACACTACATATAGCATAGTATGATCATAGAAATATAAAATTTGAGAACTGTCAAGAACCACCTGGCCCATCTAGTCTGTCCATTTTCCTTATGTAAATACTCTGACCACAATCTGTCCTTGGTCTAGTCTTGGATCCTGGAAAGCTTTATGTCTGCCCCATACATGTTTACATTCCCTCACTTCTGATGGGAGTCTGTTCTATTTATCTTCCACCCTTTTGGTAAAATATAAGTACATTTTATATCTGTACCAAGGATCTTCCCATTAATGCCCCAGTGCTCTAACCTTCATTCACCACATAACAGGCAGGAGAGGGTGCAGTGGGTCTGTAGAGGTAGGGCTAGTTGTGCACACAAATGGGGCTAGGAGTGGAACTAAGGTAGATGAGATAGGTTAATTGTTTCTTGTCAGCCTTCAGTATTGATGTGGCTAGGCTTTGTATGTTGTAAATAGGATGAGGTTGGATGGGACATGGTAATATTGTCTACTGCCCATGGTAAAGAATGAGTCCTAGGTTCATCGATAGGCTTAGAACTTCTATATGTTTACATCAAATTAGCTGGCATAATGTATAGATCAATCTTTCTGTCTTTCCTTTACTCTGTCATGTGTATGCACATTAAACAAAAAAGGCTGTATAATATTTACTAAGAGCAACAAAGTGCACATAACTAAAGATCTATAACTTGAGGCCACTTTATGCTTAACCTTGGCCATTCCTTTCAGCATAATGTACTTTGAAAACAGTTCCTGCTATACAATTACACATTCATATTGAATTAACCTTGATTTTTTTTTAAATAGATTCCAAGCTAATGATAGAAGGCACTGCGTTCCTGTATATATTCGCTTCTTTTCTCTGTAGAGTGTTAGGTTAGATGTCGCTTCAGGATTTATCTGTGGTTGGGAACTTAATTATCACTTGTCAGTTATATGATGGTTAGGTCAGTCTGTCACTTAGTAGCTGAGAGTCATTGCTCCTTTCTCAATTTATCTAGAACATAAATTAAGGAGTAAATAATGATATATAATATTATATATATATATATAATATATATATATAATATATATATATACGGTATATATAATAAACCGTCAAAGTCATCACTATGGCAAAGAAAAGGTTAATACAGCCATGAAACTGTATTAGTTAGATTCTCCTAATGTTATTTTTTCCTCCAGCTACAACCTCACTTTCCGCTTTGCAATCTGCTTCCAGCATCACAAATGCCAAGACTCAGCTAAACCAATGGGACTTGTAAATTGAAGGATTTGTTTGCAGGTGCAAGTATTATACTGGGTTCTCCGCATTTCCATTTTTACCTTTTGTATTCAGTTCAGGAGGCTGAATGGTAGGTAAATCCCTAGGAGAGGCCAATAGATATTTGTATGATTTAAGTAGATTTATATGCTTAAGCTTTTCGTATAAAAGTGCATATCTAGGCAGTAACTGGGTATATATGCACAGTGGAGTCTAGCTAAAATGCCTAGATTCTAAAATATTAAATATTTATTCCGCATTCCGTAAAACTTTTGAAAATGATACCTGTTTTGGAAAATATTTGTATTATTTTATTAATTACTCTTCAAAACGAGCTACAAACAATAGTTCTGAACAGTATTTAGAGGCAACGCAGTTACTTTTAGTAACGTAGGATCACAAAGCATCTCATAGAGATGTATCAATGGTTTCACCATCTTTAGGGAGACATGATCCTTCCTGACATGCCAAAACTGCACATTTTCCCTCATGTCAAACAGGCAAATTGTACGTTTTGGAAAGTATGGAAAAGTTACTTTTTGTTCCCTCTGCACTGCTCTGCTCAAGAAACTTCAGAAACATTATACATTTTTTTAAAGCAATAATACATCTGTGTAAAATGTATATAAGAGTAGTACATAATAGTTTAAGTATTTATAAATGTTCTGTAAAAAAACACCACGGTTAACCCTTCTTAATTTGTATTAGTTATTTTGATGTCCTTAATTGTAGATATTTTATTTACTTTCGGGTCCCCTTGCCAAAATGTAAGCTTATCGCAACACTTCACTTCAGCTTATTACATAAAGATTTTAACATAGTTTACTGTTTCATTCACATTCCCAAATACATTTATACGCGCTATTGCAAGAATGGCAGTCATCTAAACTCTAATGCATTTCAGATTATCCTGGGATATTACAATATTATGTTTACATTTGATACTAAATGCATTATTAGAAATATCATACAATTCCCTTGGATGTAATATTTGGCTATATAAATGAGTTGAAAATTGAATGTCTTGTCTATCGATGGTGATGTCCTAAATTTGTACAAAATAGCATAACATTTGCCTGGATTGGTTTATAATAGGCTTATATTATCCACTCATCTTGAATTGCCGTGTGTTTATCAACGACCCTTTGCATTCTGGAATGTTATTTTGTGACTTTGTTTCAGTGGCGTACTTAGAGGGGCAGGGGGCAGTCCTCCAAGGGCCAGAGGGGACAGAGGGGTGACACACTGTCTCACAGAGGTCCCAAGTCTCCCAGAAATTCCCTCTCTCTCAATGTCTCCCTAACTTCCCTGCCCTGTCTTCTTTACCCGAGCTCTGCTTCTTCAGTCTTCTTTCTTCTTTTTTGATCCGCTTCTCCCCAGTATGAGAGAGAGCATGATAGAGTTTGAGAGGGTGAGGAAGATTGTGAGTAAGAGTGTGAGAGCATGTGAGTAAGAGTGAGAGTGTGAAAGAGTGAGTAAAAGAGTGAGTGAAAGAGAGAGTGAGAGGCAAATATAGGATCCACCCCGAGTGTCAAATACTCTAAAGCCCCTGGTTCGATTTTGATAGACAATATGAGAATTGTAAGGGACATTTGGAAAGAACCATATCCTTATAATTCGTATATACTGTATTACTTCACAAAAACACAAACATTATCATTTCCAGTGAGTTATTACATGTCAAAGATTATAACTGAAAATGTATGAGATATCTAACCAGGTTTATTCTATAGTATTGCACATGCAATGGACATAAAAGATACAGCAAGTCTACCAAACCAGTGTGCTATAGATTATGAATAGTGACATTGCGATAAAATGGTAGCCAACTTACATATCAGTAGGCAGAAATTAATGGACCCCAGCAGTCATCCCACACAATCAATGGAAGAAGCCAGCAGTTCAGTGTTTATCATGGTTTTAACACCACATTTTAACCCCATTTCTGTTAGGCTCACACAGGTTATTGTGAGAGGTTCACATAAACATACTATTTTCATTCAAAATTTAGAATATTTGGAAGTTTTAAGAATTGCATTAATATTTATATAATTGGTGTTCCATTGTAATCTAAGAAAGTAAGGTATAAGCAAGTAAATTACCTAAATAGTTTGATGATTAAGATGCACATTCAAGATTTCTGGAAAATACAAATATTACAATAGTTAAATGAAAAAGGTTGAATAAGTGAGGGAACTGTAGTTCTTTATTATCCATTATCTTTTATTAACATCTACTAGAATTTCGAAATGTCTAAATCAGCCTTGTCCTTGCCATAACTGTGTCACCCTAACTCAAAGCATATAAAAGTGCTAAATTACACAGTAATAAACTGATGGAACAAGATTAAATTTTAAAATGCCAATCTCCCATGTTTTAAATAAGGGGAAATGACTAAATGTTAATACAGCATGAAATCACTTTTTTTTTTACTTAAAATACACCGAACGATTCGATATCATTCCAACAAAGAACAAGACTTTTAACTTGTATTAGCAACTGAATTGCTTGGGATGTGTGCTACCTTAATATTCTGTGAAGTTCTATCTAAATGTTTAATGTGAGACTTAATGTTTAATGTAAAGATTATAATTGAAAATGGGGCAGGTTCCCTGGGCTTCAGCCAACCTTATAGGCCCCTGGCAGCTGTCCCTTGGGCCCCCAAAATGGCTACTATAGTCTGGGGGTAGAGGTCTCTCTCTCTCTCTCTCTCTCTCTCTCTCTCTCTCTCTATGACATCATATCCAGTCTCGCAGCAGCAGAAGGTATATAGACTGCGAAGAAGAAAGTGTTAAAGCAGGGGTAAGTGGCCGCTACACTTACTTCCATGTCACACTCAGGTGAAATCGGAGGGGGTCCTTTTGAGGGAGCCTTGCCCCAGGGCCAATTAGATCTAAAGACAGCCTTGCATTTTAAAGGAATTACAAAAAAAACACAAGATATTTACTCAGTATTGTCTGTTACCCCTGTTAAGAGTAAAAAAATCAATATATAAAAGTTGGTATGTTTAACAGGTAGATTCAAAAGGAATAATCAAAATGATTCAAACCATGCCAGCTGGAAGCCACGGATGCAAACTGGACACTGGCCAGCAACGTGCAATTTTGGCCGTAGCTTGTTTGATTCTGTCACTAACCGCAACTTTGGACAGTGTACTATATCTGATTAAGATTATGATTTTATATAGTTGTTTATTGCTTTGCCTCAATTTAAAAAAAGTATGATATTAGTTTTAGGGCATGCTTCCACTCATTATCATAATTGGCTATTCATTTTTGGTAAAATCTGCAATGTATTAAGGCTTTTACATATGCATTCACCATATTTTTTGGAGACAAAAAAATTATAAAAACTTTTTTATTTTAATTCTTGATCCCATTTATAATATATAGGATAGGAATAAATAAAGTTGTTTTTTCACTCTTTTGTTCTCATGTAGAATTCTTCCTATGGATGTAGTGTTTTGTACGATACCATGGGAGATTATTTGGTCAACTTTGTGTATTTCGATACAACGAATGTATCTGCAATTAAACACTGACTGGTTGCTTCAAGAAAACCCATAAAATAAATTATATAGGCCGGTCCAATTTCTTCAAACAGGACTGGTCGAACTTTGGGCTGGTCCGGTAGAGTCATGTAATGTAACATTATTATTATATATGTATATATATATATATATATTATATATTATTACTAGTATTTGTGCAGCAGCTCGCACCAAGCGGTTCTGAAGACAAGCTCGGGTCCTACAAGGTAAGTGTTTATGCCTTTTTGTTATGTGGGGGGAGGGGGTCTACTTGGCTTTATGTGCAACACGTGACTCCTTCAAGCAGCATTCCTTGGACGTTGATATTCCTATTAGTAGTCTGGTGATATGAGTCTCTGGAGCTTTTTAGTTTGTAAATATAGTGATAAATCATGGTATTATAGCCTTGCTGTAAAGCTACATGGCCAAGACCCACATGCTACAATTTTTTTCTCGGCTGTTGACAAGATTGAGCTTTAAACACTTTTTCCGCTTGACAGATCTGGCTCCAAATAAACAGAATGTGTCATAATGTTTAGGGACAAAGTAATGTTTTCAGACAGGAGAGCATATGGCGTTGGGCTGGTGGGATGCAGTCTGGTGCAGAAAGCATTTCATAAATGGTTGTAATGAGGAGTATGCATTGCAATCAGTTTTAAAGCACACATATAAATCATTACAGAATTCAATTAATGTCTGTATGATCTTTGAAGCTCGTATACAAGGAGGTAACAAGGGTGAAAGAGCGGAATATAGCATGGACTGTAATCATAACAGATGAATCCAGTGTGCCCTTGTCCAAATGCAATTTTCTTGCTTACTTTAGCAATAGTGGGAAATCTATCCATAGAAACGTCACTAAGGCAACGCAACCATCTCCTTCATCTGTGTACTCGTTTCAGCTCTCTGTGAACAATGATATATTAACTAAACAGTGAGTTTGCAGGCATTTCAAAGCACTGACCTCATTGTGCTAAATTAATGGCCAACAACTGCTAGTGTTCCCTGGAAGAAGGACGATTTGGCTTTGCATCATGCAGGGTTCTCTAAGATGACGTTAAAGTAATCTCGCTATTAATTATGAATTATGCAGGGCCAGCGTAGCCATTTAACACGAGAAGTTTGGATGGCTTTTTATTTTGTGATCTTTCGGTAATTGCAAATACATAAATGTATTATTATGCTCCATGTTCTCACAGCAAACCATAGTCAACTCAAAGAGTCTATTTTTAAGGAACACTGCGCAGCTGGTCATGTTATCCACACCCTGTTAAGACTTCATGAGTATGGATAATCACATCTGCTACATTAGGACTGAAACCCTGATATTCTCTCCTAAACAGAACACTGAAGATAAGAATCACCTATTATGAAGGGGATTTGACTTCATAATGAAAACTGAAAGGTGTTTATCATATGATAAACATACTCTACGTTACATATATACATTTATCAAGAAACCTGCAAACTGAAAGTTGCATGTTCTCACCTGAAACTCACCAAATTTAACACAAAGGACGCCTACAACCTTACAAGTTAAAGCTCTTCTTCCCATATTCCTTAGCTTAACATGGGTGGCATTAAAATCACTGTCTACCATTTGTGCACTCGAAGAGCACACAATCTGTGATGGGGATAGACACTACAGTGTTGACAGTAAAGCTATCAATCCTCATTTTCATCCCTGTGTCATCCAAATAAGAAAATTAAGGCTGATGAAAAATCTAAAATGACCGCCTGTTGTGTAGGAGTATGTAAACTTGAATAACTCTTGTTCAGGTAAAAGAAGATGCAATGCATCGAATGGGGTCCATGCCCTTTGAAAGATTTTTTTTAAGTAGGCATGGGCACACCACCAAAGGATGGGGGAAGGTGGGGAAAATATTTGCCCCTACTGTGGTTATTAAGGGTCCTGGAGAGCCCACTTTTCCTTTTAAAAATGAATATGTTCGTCTAGTCCATACTTACAAGTGGACTGAATAAGATTAGGATTTCTATACAGATTTACACATTTGACACCAAGTAACTCTAAAGTTATGATTAGAGTTGCTGTCGGATGACAGACTAATCACATACCCTACTGGTAAACTCTCTTATCAATTATATGCAGTAATACAGTTTCTATTTCATTTTTTTAAATATAAAAATTGTTTATGTACAATGTCATTTATTTTTTGGATTAAGAAATCTATACATCTAAAAAAAGGTATGATTGTATCCAAAAATGCAGACTCCAAGAAAAATTCTGCAAAATCCTACAGTAAAAAAAAGAATTATTAAAGAAAAAAAAAAGTCATTTTCAGCTAAATCATGTTATATCTGTGCCTACCTCATGCAGCTTGCAGACTTTTAAAAATATAATCCTCTTAGTGGGATTTTCGGGTAGCAGGTATCCTTAGCCTCTCATGCATGTTATGGTCTAGCTACTCTCTCTAGGATGGGAACCAACAGATCAGGGCAGCGAAAAAGAATTTCCAATTAAGAGAAAATCAATGCAACGGGAAGAGGTTCTGCATCTATGCTGGATTCAGCTGTAAATCCTCATCATTTTACTGACATTAATAGCAGATCTAGCAGTGATTCTATGTTTTATTGTGTACTACGTGATTTCAAGCAACCGCAACCACTATGAAAATGTACATAAACACACCAAACAGTACATTGTTTTCACTTGGTATGCATTGGGCTTCTTCTAGAAAGACTCTAAGAATGTTCCAATCAAATCCTGAACTGAACACATTTATGATTAATAATATCTCGTTATTTATTGAGAAGCACATGACGCATGACCTAAAATAGGAAGAAAAGTTTTGGTCCGTATCCTGCACACTTTAGGCAACGTCCTTCCTATGCTCTGTTTACGTTCTTCTTAATTTTACTGGATGTGAAAGCATTTTTCGAGTTAGAACATATGGTTCTTAAGATGTCAGCCCTGCCTTCATTACTATCATGTCTCTTTTATTATAGATGTAGATAACAGAATAATTTTTAGGATTCATTTGCTCCCCTATGTAAGTGCCATATGTTGTCTTTTTTTCCGTCTTCATATGTTTGGAGGTTAGTTACATTACTTTGCTCAACAATATTACCTAACATTAAAAACACAGAAATCTTTGCAAGTTGTGTTATGTATGAATAATATTGGAAAGTCGGAGGAGAAGGTCCTGCTGTGAGTGCTTACTAACTACTGAAGCATATGGCTACATCGATATGAACACACAGAGAATACAAGCAGGAATAATTACTGAAACATCATAGCGAAGAAATCAAGGAAGAAATCACTGATTGCTTATCGGCCCAGAGCACATTACACATCTAGGATTAATTCCGGCAGCACTCAAGATGGCAATTAATAAACGTGCATTATTAATTGGAGTCATGACTTCTACTGAGATTTGCCTTGGAAGTAAGACACGGAAACCATAATTAATAGTTTGAGAAAGCAATACATTTGATTTTTGTCCTGGTTTGCCTTAACCAGAGGCACGTGCCTAATCACCACACCACAGCTGATTATGCAAAATAATTTCATTATTAATCTATATTTTAGATGATAGACTTTAAGTATATAAAAAACAGAAACTGAGAAACAGAGAAATAGAACAGCGAAACAGAATAGATTGTATAAAGCCACCCCCTCCAACCATTGATGTACAGAATAAAAAATGAGTGCAGTTGTAAGCTTCAGCCTCACGCCTATACAAAAACAGATACATATTCACTGCCCTACCACACGCCTATCCATACTCACACACACATACACAAACATACACTGCCCTTACACACCCGCCTGCCCATACATACACACATACAGTTGCCCTCATCACTACCCATATACACACACATACACTTCCCGTATACATGTTGGCCCATAAACACATACATACTTGCTTACACTTGACTCCTTTCTCCCCATCAACTATCCGCCTTTCTCATCAGCACCTATACCCCCCTTCTCCCCATCATCTACCTTCCTCGCTATCCCCTAACCTCTTTTCTCATTATCCCATAGCTAAGAAAAATAAAAAGAAATAAAATTAAAAAATAATTCACCTCTTTAATACTGGAGTGCAAACATTTGTGAGTGTGATGGCCTATGGGTGGTTGTCTGGCCCAATGGCTACTTTTTTTTTACTGTTTTGAACTCGCCAGTCCTAGGCTAAGCAGGCCTGAGTGCAGGAAATATAAACTTCTCAGGTCACCAGTGTTTAACGACAAAGAACATGAAACCATGACCTGCGAGGTGGTGTGTTCTCATTGACTGGGCTCATTTCCAATTACGATCTGCCCCAGGGAGGAAGACCCAATAAAAGAGAAAAGAAGATAGGCAGTTGTCACATAGAATATAAAGTGACATGAAGTGGGTGATGAAACTAATGATAGAGAAAAAAGGGAAAGAAGAGTGTATGAATGAGCACTGGAGAGCTGGGAACTCTGAGGTGGATGCATTTATGTTATAAGAGTTTTGGAACATTGCACAACTAGCATATGTCTATTAAAGCTCTGAGCAGTTGCTTTATATTCTAGACACATACGCTCTTGGAAGTTCATTTAATTTTAACACAAGAGTAAAAGCCAAGGACAGGTGGATATGATACCGCCAACTCCTTCAGGACAATTTAGAAGTTTTATAAGCTTTGAGGAAACATGTCTAGTCTGGAGGAAGAGATAAACTCGCGAGACTGCCAATCTATTATGCACATGGTGTTAAGTGCGTCCTGAAGGACTTGTTTGTAGCTTAAGATACAGAAACAAAGGATTACTATTAAGGAAAGCCTCTGATTACATTTAAATCTTGATAATAAACGCAGACATATGTTATATTATGATAGAAAATATCACAAAGAAACACGCATGCAAAAGGGAATGAAACTAACTCAAAATGACTGGATCTGATATAAACTAAATTAGAAAAAAAGGGCATATAACTTCTTCGTATTAAGCACCATAATGTATATATATATACGTGCAATGGTGGACTGGGGTCATCTGTACAAGAGTCTAAGTGCAGGATAAAAATCATTATCTTTATCACCTATGATGAAGTTTACAATTTATCATCCACACCGCAGTCACTGTGTTTGCAAATACAAATTGAGAATGATGAAAAATGTAGAATATTTAGTTATAAGAATTTAAAAGCCTGATTCTGCTGTCATTTATTTTATAGACCTTTTTTATTAGAATTACGCACATTGTTTATGAAATATAATGCAAAAAGAGAATAATAATAAGCTTAGGCTGATACATTATTTCTATACAATACAAGTTTTTTTCCTGTTGCCCTTAGGCAGGGGCAGGGGCATACCTAGAGTGTTTGGCATCGGTGGTTGATCCTATATTTGGCACCCCCACGTTAAAATGTAAAAACACCCACAAAACATGTCATGTTTGCAATAATATTTATTGCATCTATTTGCAAAACGTCTTTATCCCATCATTTCTCCTCCGTTTCTGCACCCCCAGGATTTGCTTACTTTTTCCCAGGTGATCTAGTGGGGTAGTTTTACTAAGGGACAGGGCCGTAGGAAGGGTGAGGCGAGAGAGGCACTTGCCTTGGATGCAGGTGCGAGGGGGCGCACAGCTGCCCGATCAGCAGCCTGCAGGGCTGGTTGGGAAGATCGCAATCCCCCTCTAACCGGCCCAGCTTCTGTGCTCTCTGATCACTACGCGCCGATGCCTAGCGCTGGGATATGACATCATTGCCCCACTCTTCATGAATAGCTGGTGCATAGTGATTAGGGAGCAGTAAAGCAGAGCCCTCTGGTGACAGGCCTTGCGCTCCCACGACAGGATGGAGGATGGAAGATGAAAGATAAGGAAGGTAGGAGATAGGGAGAAAGGGGTGTAAGGGGAGTGTATGTATAAGGAGCTAGCTACGGCTCTGCGTGGGGACACACAATCCAGAGTCCATTTAGCTTGCAATACACTTGAATGACAAACTGGAGAGCAGTGAGTGCTAAGCACCATGGGTAACATGCTGAGCACCAGTGATGTCACGCGCTCAAGCTCAGCACTTACTGCTCTGCAGCGTCAGCACAGACGAAGCTCCGCACTCCGCAGGGGACGCATACAGATCTGTGACGCATACAGATCTTAGGTATTTTTAATAAACCTTATATAAGGCTATATTTGAATGAATATATTTAAATGAATGAAGTATCACATATTTAGCTTTTTGCAGTGTATCATGGATGTCTGACGATCCATGTATAAGGATAACACAGGATGGGAAATGAGTAGTGATGGTGGTGTCTCAAAATATTTTCAGCAAATTAGGCCCTGGAGTTTGCAGCTGCCAGCCGGATAAAACATAACGTCCAGCTGTGCATATCTAGCAGGCAGGCTCATGTACATCACTTGGTGGGGGCTGGCCTTAAAGGGCCAGTACTGCTTATTCATCCCAATTCTGGCCTTCCCTCACCCCTGTGTTGTGTTTGCCCTAAATATTGTATTTTACTTTTCTGATCCACTTAACCTTGTTGTAGAAAACTTAATTTTTTTTATTTCACATCCATAATTTGCCAAATACAGAGTCAGTGAAAGACAACTGTATGCTAATTAAACATATTTTATTTAGAATATTGGCATTCTGACATAGATAGACAGATGGAATTTATGTAAATATTTTGCTATTTTGTTTAGTTTTTTGGTATCTGTGTTATTCAGTTCTTTTGTGCTGCATAAATTATGAACATACGTGTTTTTGGAGCTTGGGATCTAATTTAAGGATTTTGCATTAATGGGATGGGTGCTTAAATGTCTTCTAATGTAAAATTTCATCCCGTCTACCGTGATATCATACATTATGATTAAATAAGTTATAAGAATTTTGGAAAATTACTTTTAGAGCAGACTTGAAAAGAATTTGAGAGCCTGGGCTTCAGAGGTTTTCAAGAGATATATTGCAAATTCTTCCTCTGTAATTTCGCTGTTACCGAGCTGAGGCTTTTGAACTTCATGGAACATAGAATTGCGGGGAAAAAAAATAATAAGTAATACGTTTATTGAAGGACCTTACTTAAGTTTATATTTTTAGATTTTAGTTTTTGGACACTTCCAGATTTCAAATATTTCTTTGATATAGCATTTTCCGTATTTTGGCGTACCTTCAAATGTATGCTGAAAGTGGCATAATCCATAAAGCAAAGCAATGCCTCCTTGTCTCCAGGGGGACGCCAGTTTTGCTTTCTACAGGCTCCTGTGCGCCATGTAGGCCTAATAATGGAAAATGTACCATATCTTATTTCTGTTGCCCTAAACAGCATACCCATAACTGGGAACTTGTGGGCTCTGGCTACCTGGAGCCTTCCATTGCGGCACGCGGCCAGGATTTCCTACCGACGTCAGCGGGCGGTCCCGCTGATGTCGGGGACTTTCCTGCTGATGTCAGTGGGCATTCCCGCTGACATCACAGGAAACACCCCCATTTAAAGGAGAAATGGGCGGGGAGCAGGGCAAGTCATGACCTCGCGACCCGGAGAAGGGGTGCTTCACCTGGAGATCTCCAGGTCAAACGCGGAGAGTTCCCAGGTATGAGCATAGCACAAGGACAAAGTAAAAGAGATCTATGCTTCAATACACTGTACCCTTTGGTGAAATATATAGAATAGAAGAAGCTTCCAGAAATCTGAATGAAGCCAATCAATTGCAATCTGGCAACCTTCAGGCCATTGAGCAATAGGGAGTAGGGCTAGGAAAGGGTCATTGAGAGAGATACAGTGGACCATTAATGGAGATGCACAATGTCATTATAGTGTATCAATATGTACGACTGAATGTCTATGAAAGAACTCACGATACATATAACTACCCGAGGAAAAAAAGATGATTAAAGAGATTTCCTGAAAAGCTTTTTGCAGACAACTAAAATTCAGTATATTTTACAGTCTTTTTTGGCTTTCAACCCAGATAAATATATAGCTCACCACTCAAATTATAAATACTCAGGTGCTTTTTGTAAACTGCATTCAGATGTTTTACAGCCTTCACATTAGACTATTCAAAAAACGATGAACCAACAACAATAAAAAAAAAACATTTGTAAAGAATGAATTGCGAGGAATAGTATTGCATCTAGTACTTTGCAAGAGAACATTCGTAGATATTGCTGAGTGATGTGAGACCGCGGCACCTGCTCTCTTTAGTGCTATTTGAAAGCTGTCAGAATGGCTATATGTATAATATTTACAAAGTTATGTCAAATTATTTCAATATTTATAAGGCAAAATGTTTTTGCCTTTCGATACGTAAATATTATTACGCCATAGAGCAAATACGCTACAGCACAAATTTAACCCCCTAAGGACAATGGGAGGTCCCTAAACCTGTTGAAAACATTGCATTTTGAGCCCGTACATGTACGGGCTTTGTCATTAAGGGGTTAAGCATTATTTTACCTTAAATTTTATTGTTCCTCCTGTTATACCTTTTTTCTGTCCCAATATTCCAAACGTATTTCCTTGTTTTCCTCATTTTTGTGCTCATTAATTCGATGGTTAAACCATTTTAAATATATTAATTTTAATTCTACTTTAATTCTACTTTGTTGATGTCCAGCTGGAATCTCACCAGCTGATGTTTTATATAGACCCGCCATGAAAGATCTTACTTAACTGTTTTAACAGCTTTAGGCCACCAAGCCTGAATTTCTCAATGATAACCGGCCTTTTATTTTGTGTTCTGGGCAAGCCAACTCTAGTTTGTACAATGTGTATATTATATAAAAAAAGAAAAATTGCCAAATAATGAATTAAAATTAAAGTAAAATAAAATATAGCAAAAAGCAGTAACAAACTACAAAACAAACATAAAAATGATGTGCAAATGTGTTATAAGATAATTAGATTTTTTTTATTGTATTCATATGAAAACTATTTTTTACCTATCTTTCCATTTGTCTTATCTCATTATAGTGGGCTGTCAATGTATTAATCTTTTTTGGGTTTTTTTTCTAATCATGTCTGTCAAGCATGAACTCTGAACTGATAAATCTTGCATTCCTAATACAAATATTTTTTATATGCTTATAAATAAAAATCATACTTTGCAATCATTCTGCTCCTAAATTGGTTAGTTCTCATGACAACAGTTTTCAACAGTTATTTAATGCGTTATTGTTCAGGCAGAATTATGTTACTGCCCACTGATATTGAGCACATTTCAAATTATTGCGTATGCTACATTTATCATAAGACGCAAGTTTACAAAGCTTGGCACATTGCTTAAAGTCATACCTCCCAAATGTCCCTTTTTAGGAGGGACAGTCCCTCTTTGGGACAGGGCACTGATTTCTCTCTGTAGCATTTGAGGCACCTTGATGCAATGGCAGGGCTGCGTGCGAGTCAAGTGACCTGGTTGACCGTTTTACTCTGCATAATTTCAATGTGTTCATATCCTCAGCATACCTATAAAAAAATAAAAATGGAAATATTTTATGTTATTGAGTACATAAGATACCCAAAATAATACTAGGAATGGCTGCTTCTCTGCCCTTTCTATCTCTCATGTGTAATGTGGGCTATTATAAAACGCCCATTAAATGCATATATAAAAACGTAATGCTATATGTTGTTGTTCAGTGCGCATTATGATAAGTTTATCATTAAACTTCATAAAGAAATCAAACAACCAGTCATCCACTGTGGATGACTTTCAAAAGTAGAGTAGAAATATTGTAAGAGTTCTGTAGTCTAGAGTGCTGTGCCAAAGTTTTTAGCCCGTGTGAAAAAATGCTCCAAAGAATGCTTTCAATAATAGAAGTTTATAGTTTATTTTTATCATTTAACAAAATGTAAAATGAGTGAACAAAACAAATCCAAATCAAACCAATATTTGGTGTGACCAGCCTTTGCCCTCTAAACATCATCAATTCTGCCAGGTAACCACCACACAGTTTTTCAAAGGAACTCGGTAGGTAGGATGTTCTACGTCTTGGAGAACTAACCAAAATTCTTTTGTGGATTTAGGCAGCTTCAGCACCCATGAGATAATTCCATAACATACAAAGTGTTTGGTTTTTCTGGAACCAACCGTTATCATCGATGAATATACTGGTGCATCATCAGCTCTCTGCTATAGAGTTATTAAATGCAAGATTTCCAACACAAGAAATGGAATTTTAAACTTAATCCACAAAGTTTGTAAAGAGATCTGTCCATCATGTCTAAGTAGTTGAAACTCATAATTTACCTCCTATATGAAGTCACTGATTATGGTTTCTAAATTATGCAAAAATGGACATTTTTAGATGTCTTGAGTGTTTTCAGTTCATGTTAATTTGAACAAATTCAAACGATTAGATGTGACAATCTCATTCAATCTAGTGACTTAAAATATCAGTTATTGGCTCAAAATGTATACAACTTACTTTTGATATGGTTAAATAAAATCTAAAGTTTATGAAGTCTATCTGATGGAGAGATGGTGGTCTAGGAGCACAATCGGACTTGATATTATTAGCATGGAGTAGATTCCACCAATGTTCATAGGATAATAACAATGATCAAAACAAATATTAATCTAAATATCTAAAGCATCAGTTAAAATGAATATTTTATCCATCCCAAACAGAATAACAATGTGTGCATTCATACAATGTACAGCAAATAGAAAGATAGACAACAATTTATAGAGAGAGAGTAAGATTTAAAGACCTTGATGTCCTTTCTGCATCTGAGATGTGACAAGCTTATGTGCCATCTAATTCTGTAAATATTGACCAATGGAATGTGTCACATGAGACTCATATGACCAATATAATTACACAAAGCTACAATATAATTACACAAAGCTACAAGAAATTGCCGACACAGAGATAAACCAGCAATTACAGCTAAAAACAGATTTATTCACAACAAAAGTATCCTAAATAAAATAAACAAATATATAATAAAAAAATTTGAATCCTCGCCAAATAAATTTTGTGCATGGCACACAGTTGGCTTAGTGTAGGTTAACCAGCTAGATGCAATAAATAGCACAAACTAAATTAACCAATTAATCAAGGGTAATACATTGGCCCCAATAGTAGTAATAATAATAAGAAAAATATAATGCAAATAAAAATGTCCTAGACTTATTAAATCTTTGAACATGGATGTGTAGGTACTGGTGCAATGATTTCAATTACAAAAAACTAATAAATAATCAACAGATCAATAAAACATTACAAGCGAATAAAACTCCATATAAAACTACAAAATTGACCATTGCACCAACAGAGACTTTTATGACATTGCATTCTAAATATGTAGACAATAATATGTAGTTGATCCCATCTTTGCAGCTTTAGCAGGTGTTCAATGGGGTTGAGGTCAGGGCTCTGCGCGGTCAAGTTCTTTCACACCAAACTCACCCAACCACGTCTTTATGGACCTTGCTTTGTACACTGGTGCAGGGTCATGCTGGACTAGAAAAGGGCCTTCCCCAAACTGTTCCCACAAAGTTGAAACCCCTGAAAAACAGCCCCAGGACGTAGAATATATATATATATAGCATACATTAAAATTCACTAATTGACTTATTGCAAAGGTGGCATCTTATTACAGTGTGATTACACACATTCGCTGAGCTCTTCAGAATGCAGACTGCATGGCTCGGTTATTGATTTTATACACCTGTGGCAATGGGTCTGATTGAAACACCTGAATTCAATAATTAAGAATTCTATATTCTATATCCTTATAGTGTATCCTTATAGTGTATGTAGAATAAGGGGGAAAAAAAACACACACAGACCTCATAGAAAGAGTAATAAAACCGTTTCAACAGTTACTATAATGTTGTAGTAATCAGGAAATTGAAGATAGTTGACAGAAATTCAGATATTCTTTTTAAGACATTTTTATATTGAAAATGCGATCCTTTATTGTTACTTTCACCTTTGATTGATTACGCATGAGAATTATTACTTCTTCATCGAATTACATTGGCTATTAAATTATTTTTTTCCCCTTGTATAACTACCTGTATTTAATAAATATGTCATTGCAGGCAAGGGTATAGGCATCTGGGACTGTTACATTTGTATCACAATGTATATATATTCTAATCACATAGGCCAGTAATAACCAAGATCACTTTGTATTCCATTTGTGTCCAGATACATTGCTGTATTTTACATCCATTTGTTTGATGATTAGCTCTGTAGTGAAATTCCTTTGTTCTCAAGGGCATCCCGACATAACATGTTCTGAAACAGCTGTGAGCGCATAATAAAACAGTATACAGGCTTGTGACCGGGATGGCATCATTTATACGACTGGATATCATTTTTCTATAATGGATAAATAACATTTCATTCCACCGAGTTTCCCAGCTTGATGGTAAAGTGCACACACGATAGACACACAGATAAATCCATGATTTGTTTTCTTAATAACATGATAATGTTTGATTAGACTTCAGACAAAATATATATATATATAGGACATAATTGCTATAAAAAAAAATCAACAGCTATTCTTTTAGGAATATCTGAGGAGAAAAATCTTCTGACCCGTTGTTGAAATTACTGGAAACGCTTATGTAGATGACTCAAATTACGAAATATGACGTACTTTTTTGGGGTCTATCCTGTGTGTGCAAGCTTCATGGTTATACTTTTAAGTGTAATTACTGAAAGTATATTTATTAATCTGATGTTTCTTATTTAGAGTCTGCTCACTAAAACACGTTCAGCATCAACGTTTGAAGAGCTTTAGAGGCAACACATCTCATCTCAATTGGTAACTGGATACGAAGGGAAAAAGCTTGCTGGGCTACTAGGTCATGGGGAGGACATGCCACAAACCATCTGAATATGTTAATATTCTTAAGGAGAAAGTTGGCACGGCTTCCAAAGGATGCAGCAAAAGTTGCTGTCTGACTTTTAGACATGGAGTGCTGGGATATGGTGTCAACCAAGTGGTTTGATATATGTTCCCCTTGGACATGCGGAGCAGCTTAACCATCTGTTAGTTGATGGAATAACTAAAATGTCAATGGTGAGGTTTTCATTATGGGGAACGTCTTAAATTCTTTTCAGGGATGGTGTCTAAAGCAATTGGTAGTTCATCTAACAAGGAAAGAAGCTGTGCTGGATTTAGTGTTTACAAATGGAGACTTGATTTCAGATGTTGCTGTTTGGACTCCAGTGATCATCAATCAGTGTGGTTTAGTATAGGGAGAGAGGTCACATTGCACCACATTAAAATTAAGGGTTTTGATTTTAGAAACATGGATTTTCCTAAATGATTTTCCTAAGAGACTGCTAGGTGAGTCTTTGATGGTCTGGACATCTTTAGATGGAGAAGTAGGACTATTTAAGAGACGTTCTGCTAAAGGCAGCATAACATTAAAGCATTAAACTTGTTAGTAAGACTAAAAGATAAACAGAACCACTGTGGTACTCTGCAGATGTGGCAAATATATATAGTGTTAAAGGTAAATAGGTCAGTGCCTCTTGGAACAACTAGTCGCCTGTCCAGAAACTAAACTAGAAGAAAGTCTATTCCACATACAATAAAAATATTTCTGTATAAAGAAGAGGTGCACTATCATTGTGTGTAACTACACCAATAGCAGAAGCCAAGCACATATATTTGCATTTATGCCCTTTGTAAAAGAAAAAATATAGTCAACCTATCATGAAGATATACAACCCACCATCATTACCAGTAACTGTTTGTTAAAGAATGCCTCCAGGCTGCCACGCATGTGCTATGTGCGTCTGGGATTTGAAGCTAGCCAGAACTAGATGATCCGAAAAATGAAAGTTAATGATCTGTCTGTCCTTGGGTTATAAAACAGCTTTCACAAACCTGCTGCTTTGACAAATCCCCCGCATTACCTTTTACATATATCATCTTATCTCTGTCATATTTAATTTAAATCCAATAGACCACAAAAGATGCTAAGCATGGGTTAATATTTTCACACCAGATATCATTTTTAGGCTATTTGAAATAGCAGGACAATTGTTTTTGTCTGTGGGAACTTTACTATCTGTTCCAGCACCCGCTTCTTGGATGGAGAGTGATGTTAGTTAGTCTTTAACGGTGTCCAAGACATCATGAGGATTTTTTCAGTCTAACGCCATTGAAATCTCTCTTATAAAGAGTATCTGTGGCTTGGATTGATGTTTCTCTATTCTGCACACAGGAGGAAATCATTTGATATAACTGATCTCCTTTCTGGCTTTCATAATTCATTTTTTTAGTTAATCAGCAGCTTACTTGAAGGTTCTTGTGATTTCTACAGTGTATAGAAAGATTGATATTCCATGACGCGACCCCCTGAGAGCAAGATTTGTTTGATAATGCAATTAATTGGGAATCAATACAGCTTTTTTCTGAACTTTTTAAGCTAACACATTGATTCTTTCAAAACATAAAACCTTTTTTTTTTTACTTTAAAGAAAATTATAATTAAAAATTTACACACTATTAGAGGAGAACAGAAGAGCTAAGTATGTTGTTAGCAAGAAAAAAAGGATCATCTCATGGGGATTTGCATTAAACCGAGTAGTAATGAGGTCATGTGGAATTTTGCTGGAATAGACAACATTAAGAAACCCACCAGCAGATCTGCTATAAGGCGCAATTAATGGTTTATAGAGAGTGAGGAAAAAAAAGAAAAGAGAAAGACATTTATTCCTTACTGTATCTGTGATGTAAGGAAGGTTGGTAGATAACTAAATAAGCCTCCCAGTAGAAGTGCTAGAGGTTAATACAGTAAGGGCATTTAAACAACCGTGTGACTATCCTGGTCCTAAAACAAAACCATGGCCCGATTCAGTTTTGAGTCTTTATAGCAAGTAAAATAGGCCGGTTCTTATCTAGTGTCAAATAGATTCCATTTATCTCATTATAATTATATTGCAGTAGAAGTAGCCATTCATGTGCCATTATCTCCCAGAAGAAGTTTTCTTCTTTTTTAAACGTGCAAAGGTGGCAATTACTTAAAGCACTTTTGTACATTTTACTTGTAATTCCGCATACAACCACTGGGTCGTGCAGAGTAACAAAAAATGTAGGCAGCAGACTTGTGCATTTGGATTCATACGCATTTAATTTTATACGGAATTTGCCAATGTATTTAATTTGTACAAATCTCTGAAACTGAGGAGGGACAACCCAACAAAACAAACAAAAAGAAGCACCCTCTCAGGCTCTTTCTCAATGTCCACCTACCTTCTCCAGAATAATGAAGACAGATTCGCTGAGAAAGAGAAGTGTTTCTGCACCTCTCTTTCTCCACAAATTTTTCGGCATTATTCTGGCCTCTTGGTGCACATCCACGAAAGGGCAGAGCCACGGAGATAACCTCTCCCTCGATCCTTCAAACGGTGAAAGCGTGTGCCCGGAAACTCCGTCCCTTTGTGGAAGTTCACCAGGAGGCCAGGTTCACAGAGAAATAGACAAAGAAAGAAGCCAGAAGAATGAGAAGATGCAAGAGAATAAGTGAGAGCTGTGGGAAAGGAGACAGGACCCGGATGTGGCCGATGGAGAAATATTGAGAGAGTGTGAATGAGAGGGTGAGAGATAATGTGAGAGAATGAGAAAGTAAATGAGAGTGTGAGAACGTAAATGAGGGTGGTATCTGAATTGAATGTGTACCAAAAGGCAGGAAATGAAATTTGTTGCTTGAAAATAAAAGGAACAAAATAGAAAATCTAAATTTGTTTTGGTCCATTTGTACAAGTTTAGCATGCAGCATTTACATGTTGAGTTGATTCTTTCTGTGCTCAATTTAGGTTTTCCATTTGGTCCATTCTTGTTAATGTGTTTTGGAAAAGGTTGGACAGCACATAACAAGTGTGTGTTTCTTCTAAATGTCATCTGGACTCTTTTTATTACTGACCACCTGGATAGACTCCCCCTTCCCTGGCTAAATTGTATCAGTTCTCACCTGGCATAAGATGTTATTACTAGCTTGATCAACACCTGATTTCCTTCTTGTATTCTGTCTTTCTGTTTGCCCCTATGATGTTATCTCATACCTGACTATGTTTATAATCCCTTACCATTCTGCTTACCAGCCTACACCTGGCTCACAGTCCATGATCAGCTGCTCAGTCTGTGTACATTACAATTTATGTTAATATGTTTTACAACTGCTGTGGAAATTCTGATATGGAAGCTATTTGGAGCACAGAGAGAATTAATTAGATGTGTGAAATAAATTCAGCAGGAATAATGAAATCTAAAAATGGAAATGTATGCAACCACCAAGCAGTTGCTAGTAAATCGGTTGGCCGTAGTCTATGGATGAAAGGCTGTGCTTCAGGTAAAAGTTATCTATGCATTTTGCTTACAAATGTATAGATGCAAAACAATGATCTTAATTGTACATTGCATTTTCAGTCGTTTATTGTGGGTTCATGTACATGAGATTAAACCACTCAATGTCCCATTTATATGGCACTCATGGGGTTAACCATACATTAATTTACTTGCAACAAATGCATCAATATCAGCGTAAAATTGCCATTATTAACACTTTCAATATACCACATATTGCTGTAACTGATACCAAATAACCAACCTCCCAAATTTACATCTATCCATCCCTCTTATTGAGTAACCTGTCTCTCCTCTGGGAGGGTCCGACGCTACTATTTTTTGTAAATGTTATACAGCAGCTTGTTCTCTGCATGAAGAATTATTAAATCTGGTTATCTCTGCAGTACCAGTGCAGAAATTTTCATCTCTCTGAAATGTGCTGCAAAGATAGTATAAATCAACATGACATACAATAGCGTAAAACATTTTCAAATCGTATTTATTGTAGAATAAGAGAGGATTTGATGTTCCATTTTTAATGATAAAATGTGTCAGTCTGAATAATATGATCTTTTAAGCATTTCTTGTCATTCCCAAGCTACCCGGCTTCCTTTCATTGGAGAAACAATTTACTGTGAAAAGATAATATAACTTAGGAAAAAAAAAGAGAATTAAGTGCTTGTCTTCTTGAAAATAATATCTGCATTATCCACCTTAGTGTTCATTTTTACAGATAAGATTTTTATATGTTAAACAAAGCAGGAACTTTGCAATGCTAAACATGTTAAAATGTTTTGTTCAATTAATTGGAACCTTTACAAAATGCGGCTCACCCAATTGCTAGCGATCTATATAGAGATATTGTAGAAGTTTGCAGAGCTATGGCATTCTACAAGTCAGATAGAAATGACCCATGCAGATACACATGGTCATGAGCTATAAATATATTCTAAACGTATACATAAGAATATGTTCATTTATACTAAGTAAAAAATGACCATTGCCTTAGTCCCCCCAGACTGGTGGTAGAATTGAAGAGTTAAAATACAAGCATTTAAAATGCCATGGGGTGTCTAGTCTTCAAAAATATATGGTTTGATGGGGTAAATCCCATTGGCCGGCTTCAAAGATACCCAAAATAGCACATTGGGCAGTATTACCAGATTTGGAGAAAATGGTTTTGAAATAGCAAATATTAGCAATATAGCAATATTGCTCCATAGCGTGCAGGAAAAAAGTAAAAAAACAAACATAAAAAAACATTGGGTATTTCTACACTCAGGACAAATAGTAGAATCTATTTAGTGTTTTTTTTCCTTATAGATGAGTAAAATATTTTTCAAGTAAAAGTCAGAAAAAGTCCTTTTTTTCTCAATTGTTTACCATATTTTATACTTTTTTTTATAATAAATGATATGATACAATCAAAATAATGACATCTAAAAAAAGCCCTTCTTGTCCTGAAAAAAAACAATATATAACTTCAGTAAACGGGAAAGATGATGATAATTACAGCTGAACACGAGCAGCGCAGAAATGTTAAAAAAAGCCATTGAAACAATGGGTACAAAAAATAAAATCAGCCATTGTCACGATGGGATTAAAAATCAAAGATGGGAATCCCAATGGTGACTACAAGATAGCGGTGACTCTGTACAGTATAAGTCTATGATCCGAAATGACCCTGTCTTCGTGGTATTTTTTTACCTAACAGTTGGTATCCGAAGGGTTTTCTATACTGTTCATATCTGTATCTGTGTGATTCTGTTATCTGACTGTGACAATATATATCTAATATATGTCTAATGTGTGCATGAATATCACTCATGCATCTGTCTGATCTTCAATGCATTACTTGTTTGACCTTTTTCTTTCTGACTGCTCATTTCTGTATCTCTTTATCTTCTATTTTATTCTTATTTAAGCCTTTTCCAGTACAGTAGTAAATAAAATGAGGTTTTCTGAGATTCACAAACACTCTTGGAACCCAATTAACTATGGTTACATTACACTAGTAATCTCATTCACTTTCTCACTATGAATGTCCCCCTACCTGCCAACCGCTACTGTGCCCCTGTCTCTTTGCAGCACAGATTCACTTCTTCTTTTGCATCTTCTTGTTCTGTTTTCTTTCTTCATCCACTGCTCCTTGTGTCTGCTTTCTTTGTTCACTCCTCCTTGTACATGGCCTCCCGGAGGCTCTGGCCATACCCTGCCCCCCGACTGGTGGAATAGAGGAGAGACAGTCTGCTTGATTGCGCCCTTTTGCAGATTGCTCAGAGAGGCCAGAAAAATGCATATAGATTTAAGGAGAAAAGAGGTGCAGGAACACTTCCACAGAGAAGCGGACGAAGAAAGAAGACAGAAGACTAAGAAGATGCAAGAGAAGAAGCGGAGCAGCACGGCAAGAAGCGGTTGGCAGAGAAGGTGAGAGCATGGGAGAGCGTGAGTTTGTGAAAGAGCATAAGGGAATGAATAAGGGTGAGTGAAAGTTAATTTAGTTTACAAATCTAAAATGCCTTTTAATTTTCATCCGAACCGAAAGGACAAGAAACAAAATTTGTTGTCCAAAAACTAATGGACCAAAAATGAATCTAAAGGTTTGTCCAAATCATTTTTGGTCTTTTTGCACATGTCTATTAATAATATCTTTTATACAAGCAACACTCATTTTTTTCTTTTATCTTTCTTTTATCCCTCTATCTATCAATCACTAAAATAGGTGGGTATGTCTTTGTTTCATTATTATGACATTGAGATGTGCACTGAAAGTAAAGGCATTTAAGAGCTTGCTTATCTCCATTCTATAAGACTTAGGAGATGTCTTGCTGTGTTATTCTTTGGAACAATAAGATATTTTTAGACACCGATGAATAGCCACATACGATTACACAGTATGGTATCTTATTTATATTTATGATATCAATGGAAATATTTTAGTAATATATCTAGAGTTGAAGTTTAACAGCAACTAATAGTCATCCTGTCTATCATATAATAATCTGCATTATTCACAGAGCACAGTCCCATGAAGACATTATCTATTTCCATCATTTCCTATTCTCCAACACGGAAGACCCTAATATAACATTGACTTCTATTCTTTTCAGAGTGTTGGGAGAATGACATTCCCTTCCATAGACTCGTACAATAATGATGCAAATCCAAAATTAGAACTCAGTCGGGATATTATGATTCCATTCTGCTTTCTACAATAACATATAAAGAAAGTCACTGAATCAAACTTCAAGACAAGCTACAATGAAATCTTTGTGTAATCAGTGCTCAGGAAAACACCAGGTTTGATTACTAAGAAAGCTAAGAAGTGTGTCTCTTACATCAAACACATAGATTATTATTACACTTTATTTATAAAGCGCCGACAGATTTCGCAGCGATGAACAAAGAAGAAATCTACATTCTACAATCCCTGGGCAAAACAAATTAGGGGCTGCTACTTGGGTCCTAGTGAATGTCCTTTAAAAGAAACATAAGCAGCCAAAGACGAAAGGAGAATATGAATCTTGTGCTACCATCACAAATTAGCTGTAATGGAGATAATAGCATAAGTAGGTATTACAATTTGGTATGTACTGCTAACCCTAATAAGAAGGAGTGCCAAATAGGGGAACAATAAAATAGGGTCCATTGGTTACAGAAAGGTCATGGATGTGATTATCTATAGCATACAACAAAGAATAATTTAATAAAGATATAATTTTGCCTCTGTATAAATCAATGGTAAGGCCGCACCTTGAGTATGCTGTGCAATTTTGGGCACCTTTTCTAAAGAAGGATATCATAGCACTAGAAAGGGTGCAGAGGCGGGCTACAAAATTAATAAAAGGAATGGAGCACTATAGTTATGAAGAAAGGTTAACTAATTTAAATCTGTTTAGTTTAGAAAAACGTCGCCTCAGAGGGGATATGATAACGTTATATAAATATATTCGGGGCCAATACAAACCATTGTGTGGAAATCTGTTCATAAACAGGACTATGCATAGGACACGTGGTCATGCATTTAGACTGGAAGAAAGGAGATTTAGACTAAAGCAGAGGAAAGGGTTTTTTACAGTAAGGACAATAAGGATGTGGAATTCTCTGCCTGCAGAGGTAGTTTTATCAGAGTCTGTACAGACGTTTAAACTGCAACTGGATGGATACCTGGAAAAACATAATATTCGGGGATATAATCTTTAATTATGGGGAAACAGCTTATTGATCCAAGGAGAAATCTGACTGCCATTTTGGGGTCAAGAAGGAATTTTTTTTCCCTGGTTAGTGCAAAATTGGAAAGAGCGAAGCCGGGGTTTTTTGCCTTCTTTTGGATCAACAGCAACAAATTATCAGATATAGGAAAGGCTGAACTTGATGGACGCATGTCTTTTTTCAGCCTATGTAACTATGTAACTATGAATAGAAATACACAGACATATAATGTATTTGAGCAGTGTTTAACTTTCTATACCATAACCTGCTATTGGAAAACCATTGAAGGTAGAGTGAGTGACTCCAGTTTAGCAAGGATCACATCACTGCACCAAAAGGTTGCATTATTCGGAAATGCACGGATGGCTTTTGCTGTTGATTTTCTATTTCGAATACATGTTGCCTTGATAGACAATCGATGCGAACAAAGGATTGTGTTTAAACTTGTAATTCTAGCAGTTAGCTTCCTGCACGTGTGAACAAGGCTCAACACCACATTTTACAAATAGTATTTATTGTAACATTTTTAGGATGTGATTTGTTAGTTTCCCGGTGGATTTTTTTTCTTTGTCAATACAAAATTCAGCACCCATGTACTAATGTTCTGATTACAATTATTGTGTAGAATAAATCTGACATATCTCTCCTTCCCTGAGAAATTTGACAGTTATATATTGTATAGTCTACAATCTGCAAATCCTAATTCACACTAACAAAACAGGGTCAAAACAGCTATTATTAACAAATATAACATTCCAGTATAAATCACAGATAGTGGGAAGAAGAAGGTAGCAACTGATTCCCCCTTTAAATATATATATATAATATATATATATATATATACACATATAACCATATCCCTATCGCTGTTACAACTGTTACTTAAAAAGACGATGTTATTTCTATCTATCTCAGACACAGGAGATGTAATAAGTGTTAGATATGACTCATCAGCTGATTTTACAAATGCTATCACTGTTTGAGAAGGAAAACCCTCTTCTTAATCAAAACGGAAGCTCGATTCCCTATGTGAACTTCTCCAGGCAGAGGATCATAGACCATTCCCACTCCCCACTCACTTCCCTCCAACTTTTTGCCCACTTCCTCTCCCACTAAAAACTATCTGGGGCTAGCCTCGGCTCTATATACACCTAGACCCGCTACTTCATGAAGTCACTTTTCCAGAAGAAGGAGAGCTTCACGTAGCCTAATTTTACATCTTATATAACTTTAAATAAGATTGATAAAAAACATATTCATCATGGTTCTATTAAGCTGGGGGAAGGTCCTAATTTGCCAAACTAGGATGGTTTATGGGTGGAAATGGAGCTCAAAAGGGTCATGTAAAGTGAGATTCCATAATGGTGGGATAGTAGTGCTGCCATGAAGGCTGGCTTGAGGCTCAAGGTGAGTGATCGCGTGTTTTTGTGTTACAGTGAGTGTGTATGTAAGAGTTTGTGGTAGTCTTTGTATTAGTGCTTGTGTGTTGTTATTTAAAGTCGGTGGGTGCACTTGGCTTTACATGTCCCCCTGGCCAAAATGTGCTGACAATCTCCTGGATAAAAAGGTCAATAAAAAAAAAAACAGCTGGTACTATCTGATACGGAAAAAGTTAATAAAAACTTGCCATAGGGAAAAAGTAAATCAATTCTTTCAGACAACATACTTGTTTCACCAAATATCTTTTTTTTAACCGAAGACCAATGAATTCCAAGGTTCCTATGTTTCAGGTGACCTTTACAACAGAATCTTAAAAGATAAACGTACAAAGTCAGCCCATGAAGTTGAATTAGGTTTTGCGTGTTCCAGTCTTACAACGATTCTGGCAGAAGCCAATCTATTGTAAATATATCATGTTTCACAATCTGATACTTTGGGTTTGTACAAAAATGATAATTAACTCATACAATACATTGCTTTGACAGTAACCCATACTATTGCTTGTAAGTAGGTGGCTCTCATTACATTTGTTAAATCTAAAACTGCTTTTAAATATTCAACATAATCCTCCTCAAAAGAATAATTAGATGCACACTCAAATGCTCACAGGCACTTTAATGCATATGATAGCAAAGTGTTGATTTAAAAGAATTGATCCCTCAGAAGGAGACTGAGAAGCAGCAGCAGTAGGGTACTAGGTCTGGGTACGCACTGGCAGATAGACAATTATAGCCCCATGGTGCAGGAAGCAAGGGTTTCTGCCCAAATTGCTGATGTGTGTGAAAGGGATTGTGAATTGGATATGTGGGTGACACTACTGCAGGGAATTTCCATTTCCAACTGTTGCATCTCTCCTTTGCTTAGCATGCCCCTTTGGTGTTGTATTTCATACACCCCACCTAAAGAGCATGCCCCTCCAAGTTTTGAAAATGATTTTTAAGGTCTAGCTTTCGCTTAACACCTTGGGTGTGGGTAACACGTACTCATGGGATGTTCATGGTACGTCCTTCTGATGAGCGTTTCAGCCTCCACGTGCCATCTGTTACCCAGAAAGACCTCATTAACATATCAAGGATTAACATATAGGCAGTGGGGTATTCTGGCCTAACAAACTAGGTCTAGGGCAGGGAGCACCTCTCCCAAACACCACGTGTAGATCTCCCTATTGGATAAGGCAGGCTTTTTGGTGTGCCTTTTACCATTGGTATATTTACAATGGGGGCAGCATCCCCTCTGCTGCATCATTAATGAGTGAGCTAGTTATAAGGGAGATCACCGATCATAGTTTTGTTTCGCACTGTGATCTCCTTAAAAATGGGGAGACTGGATGTGATGACATATCTCAGTGCCCAGAAATAAGGACAGTGGTGCCCTGGGTTTGGCCTCGAGCATCACTGAAGGTAAATGCATCGCTGTACAGATGGTCAGACGTGACTGCTTCCCTAGGTCACACTTAGGACACCTTCAAAAGATAAATGTGTCGCTGCATGTAGGTCTTTCAACCTTTTAATTTGACAGAAAACTCATAAGATTATTCCCTTGCTTTACGATACAGTTATGAGTCATAACTTTTTTCTAAAAAAAAAAAAAGAGCAACGAAAAGTCTATAATATCAACTTCCCATTTTAGAAATAATATGACATTATTTTCTGCCATTTTTCTACATGTCAAACAGTGTAAATGTCCTGGTACAGAGGATAAATAACTCCTGCTCCAGTGTCTAGGGAAATATGAAATTATTGATCCGCGTGCACGCTGCTACAGTAGGTTAAGAAACAGTCTGTAATATTTGCTGAATTTCATTGTCTTTTGGGCATTTATATTTATACACAGAAAACACAACAACTCCCCTTGTACATCCCTTAACATGTGGTTTAAAGACCTCTGTGTATTTGGCTCGTACAATTCGATCCTGTTTTGATTAGAACTACAGTATGTAAAAAGTAACAGCTGTGCAAACAAATGCGTTTACATATTTATGAGAACGGGATCAAAATGTGACATACCTTGTGTCCTTACTTGCACGTTTTGGCCTACAATCCTTAAAGTGCAGTAGAAACTTTCTTCATTTGGGACTCAATGCAGGAACCCACACAAATATATGTGCCATTTTGTGCTCAGCATTGTCTAAGATTGGAAGTAGACTACAAGCCTCCCGATAAGAAAGAACAGCCACTGACAGAGATGGCCACCACATCAAATTGCATATTAAATCAAAAGTCAGGCCTTGTGTTTCTTACTTCACTGTCTTAAGATAATGTGTTAATACATTTTAATTTTTTTAGCGCCTTAGCATTGGTAATAAATATGCAAAATGTATAGTTAGCTGATATGCAGTCCTCCAGAGCTTTCCAAAGCACTTTTTTTCACTGTTTAACACTCTTGACGTCAGTGGAATCTCTAACAATAGCGTAAATGAAACACTTAAATGGCCAGTTAGGAAGGGGAGAGAGTTGCTTCATCTGTATTCATATGTAAATTATTTTATTTTCTGAAAACATCACAAGGGAAAACAGCTAACTGCACGTAAGAAACCAACTTGAAATTTCCATTGATATAATGTACCTTGGTAGAGACAAGAACAGCATTTCCTGAGTGTCGTTATAGCACAAAGCCAGGGCCTGCTTGACCTCCAGTCTTATTCAAGTAATGTTAACATTTAATACACAGGGCCATGTGAACCATATAGGTCAGGTGGAGCAATGGTACCCAACCCAAGCCTCAAGGGACACAGCTCATACACTGTTTGGGATTCATAACACTGATGTGCCTTGAAGGCTGAGTTGGGTGTGTGTGGCCACCAGGTGCTGGTACTCCATGGGGCACCACAAGAACATAGCCGGGGCCATTAAAGCAGCCGGAGGAAAAATGTTCTAAGCAACTCTAATCTAAAATATTGGAAATCCATGTCTGATGAAGAGTATGTAAAGTATAGAAGACTGAAACAGCTACTTGGAGGTCTCCATATTCTGGAGAAGATGTTTCATGGGAGGGTATGGTTAGCCATGAATGAGGCAGGTGCATCTGTGTGTGAACAGGTTTAATAGGCAAGGAATAGGAGAAAAAATGGCTGGTGAGTAGGCTTCAAAAAAGAAAAAAACTGACCAGGGAATGAGGACACCTTATGGAATTGTGACACAGTTCAACTGTAATTACATTAAAAGGTAAGAAAAAGTAGTAGACCAAAAATAAGTGATGCCTCCTCATTAAACTGTTCTTAAACCAGCAGAAAGCATGAGCCTTATCCTCTAGCAGTTGAAAAGGACATTAACGCTGTGAGTCCTGAAAGAATTAATTTCCCACTTTATTTATTTTATCATATAATAATAATAATAATAATAATAATAATAATATATAACAATTACAAGAAACTTACAACGAACCATTTAAATAATGATTAAATAATGATTTAAACGAGATCTTCATTTTGATGAGGCTTTTATCACATAGGTGGAGTAAGGAACATAATGCTAATACAAACTGAAACCAACCCTTGAATCCCCAAAAGAAATAGAAAGAGCGGCTGTAAATGTTAGAATTATTTGGATTAATTCCCAGAGATCTTGTCTGAAGACGGCTTCTTACAGATTTCTAGGCTGTTATTATTCAACTGGTTTCTGTTTGCAAATGCCTTACTTGGGGGCATAGTGTATTTGTTCGGTTAGTTATAGTTGTGTTGGAGTTTTAACCACTGAATGCAAAGGATCAAAGGTTGAGAACAACCTTTTGGCATGCCAGAGGGCTAAGCAATGCAATAGAAAGGGTTGAAGGTTACAGTAAAATAATAAGCTATGGATATGAATATTTTGACAACATAATGACATGCTAAAATATTACATTTGGAAATATTTTTTCACTAGCAGACGAGCTATAGGTTAGTTGTGGTCAACTGAAATATTTCATTATTATGGACCTTGGGTCCTGCCATTCATGTGGATGTTACTTTGACACCTACCACCTACGTAAGCATTGTTGCAGACCATGTACACCCTTTCATGGACAGGGTATTCCCTGATGACATTGGCCTCAGGATAATGAGCCCTGCCAAAAAGCAACAATGGTTCAGTAAGGGTGTAAGAAACACGACAACAATAAGTTCAAGGTGTTGACTTGGCCTCCAAGTTTCCCCAGATCACAATCCAATCAAGCATCTGTGGGATGTGTTGGACAAACAAGTCTGATCCATGGAGGCCCCACCTCGCAACTTACAGGACTTAAAGGATTGATGCCAGAAGCCACAGCGCACCTGCAGAGGTCTAGTGGAGTCCATGCCTCAATGGGTCAGGGCAGTTTGGGCAGCAAAAGGGGACCTACAGAATATTAGGCAGGTGGTCATAATGTTATGGCTGATTGGTGTATGTATATATATATATATATATATATATATATATGTCTGGGTGTAAAAGCAAGAGTTAATTATTGCATAAAATGAATACGATATACATACATTTTTATGTAAACAAATAAAATTACCAGATATCTGGTAGTGTATTTCAAAAATGGGCATTGTAATTTCATATAGCTCAAGATTTGAAGATGTTCTGTATCTTGCTGGTCTTCAGTTCTTCTCTAATTGTTAATCAAAATGACATAAAGTAGTCCTCCCAGTTTCTTTTGAACTGTATCATAGTATGTTAATACGGCAATACGACAAAGTCTGTCTTTTGAAGTATAATTAGCTTTTATTACTCAGCTACCGTTATAACTTATTTGCAGATATCACGTGTAGGATAAGGCCATTAAAGGCTAATTAGAGTATAGAAAAAGTGTGGTTCTTTGATGTGTTATATATATTAAAGGTCTACATTTTTAATTAAGTACATTTTGAGAAATAAAAGCACCAATTTCATTTCCTATATGCTTTACTCATAGAAGTGTCAAAAGGTGCCAGAAACATCCTTCTATCAGTGAGGTGAGATATTGAGGTAAATGTGTTTGTTTCTTAAATGCTTATTAGTACATTATAAGTTACAATGGAATGGGTTTCAAGCTAAGCAATTATGTAGAGATACAAAAGGAGAGGAAAAGAACTAAAATAGATATAGCAACGCAAATGAAAGATGAGGACAGGCCACTAGAGGAAAAGAAAGAAGAGGAAGAGAAAGAGAAGAGACTAGATTGAGGGGAGGAGATGAGAACAAAAGAAATGGAGGGGATAGAAAAGAAAATGAATGGAAAAAAGTTATGAGGATGAAACAAAATAAAAAAAAAAAAAAAAAAAAAAAAGAGGAGAGGGGGGATTGATAAATAGGTTGATAGCAAGGGAGATCTCTGAGCTCTGCATTCAGCACCACTGGGGAAACCTGTTGTGTACGGTACTGGAAACCCTTAGCGTGATTCAATGGCACATCCAGGGCCGGCCCTACAATGGAGCCGACTGGGGCAATATTGCCCGGGGCGGCACTTTCCCGCCCCAAGCGTTTTTTTTGGGGTTTTTTTGAAGCGGAGGAGAGAGAGGGGCGCCGAGTGGTTTTCTCTTACCCGCTCGGCGCCCTCTCTCTCCTCTGCGGCGGGTCTCCCTTTTCGGTCTCGGTGCCGGCTTGCAATGCTGAGCGCCGGAAGTGGCGTCAATTTCCGGCACTCAGCATTACAAGCCGGCACCGTGGCAGAGCAGGGAGACTCGCCGCAGGACTCTTTAAAGGTAAGTACCGGGGGGGGGGCCTTATTTTAAACTTCGCCCCAGGCCCTGGGCACATCTAAGCCCTAATTGGTATATGCATAGTTTATCGTATCTTAACTGAAATACACAATCATAGCAAAGATGCAATAAGATTGTAGGCTGTGGCCACAAGAAATAGCTATGTAGAAAGCCATATAAAATACCATGTTCTAAGTGCATGGATATATCTGCATGCGTACATAGCAGACCATATTTTTTTGTCTGGAAATGTTTAGAGCCATAGAAACATTGACCTGTTTGTAAACATAGAGGTGAAGCATACCAGTAATAATTTAACACTCAATGGCAGCAGGGCACTTATATTTAAAACAAAAAAGTTACAACTACTACACTATACTTTTACCACTAAGAAAACATAGTTACAACAAAATTATAACTCAACATATTCACATTTTGTTACTAAAATATTGACTCTATACTATGTATACTATATTGTGATTTGCTTTGATCTGAAAACTTAAAGGAATAGTAGAAGTATTATTAAACACTCATCTACACACACCAGACAAGCCAGAAGGCTTGTTTTTCCCTCAGAAATCTCATGGTGCTTTCACAACCACAAGGGATTCTGGGTAGGCACATGCAAACAAGGTTAACAATTATCACCTTTGCCTCTATATCCACTTTATACATGGACTCCTTGAAAGTAATTGCCCGCTGTACAAGACAGCCTTTAGACAAAACTCAGGAAGAGGTACAATAGCCAGATCACCACTCATGGACAGCTGTTTCGTCCTTCATGGGACTCGTCAGCATGAGGTTGTGATACTGGCTACATAGTATGAGGCTTGGGGTAGCTAAGAAATACCATTACATAAGTTATGGTGGGTGAACGGTGATGGAAACCCTTCCACTTAAATTTTAAGGAATAGTAGAAGTATTATTAAACACTTGTTTTTCAAGCCTTCTGGCTTGTCTGGTGTGTGTAGATGAGTGTTTAATAATACTTCTACTATTCCTTAAAATTTAAGTGGAAGGGTTTCCATCACCGTTTACCCACCATAACTTATGTAATGAGAACTTAAAGGGGAAGACTAGATAGGTCAACCGGTTATTACCCGCCCTTTAAAAAAGATTTATATCTATCCATATCCATTAAATATGTACACATCCAGAGTGTGGTCTGCAGATTAGGGGAACCAATATCATTAAAAACAAAAATAAAACCCATAATAAGCAAGTGCAATATTGGTATTCTTCTAATGGTCTGTTCTCATTGACTGATGCTTTTCTCTTTTCACTTGACATGAAATTACAATAATAATAGAAAATACAGAAAAAAACCTGCACATCAAATACATGAACATTACCAGAACTAGCTTATTTTATTACAGTTTAATTATCTGTTTTTATTCGAATTATTCAGCGGCCATGCAAAATATGACAGATGGAACTGAGAGTAAAGTTATTTTTCCTTTGCGCATACAATGTAGATTCGATTTAAGTTTAATTGTACAAGTGTTTTTATATCATAAATGTATTTTGGTTTTGATGAATAACTGCTCATTAGGCATTTCATACAATGGTACTGGTTCACATCAAAGTTTACAACACCTTTTATGTTTTTTTTTCATTATTCTTACATAACAAGTGACAGTAATGGATTCTGAATAATTAAAGTTTTTTATGATTGTTTCATATCATCTTTTTTTCACATGAATCTATCTAAAAAATTACTTTTAATTCAATAAACAGAATTGTTTTCTAAGCAGATCAAAGCTAACCTATGGGGAGTGGTCAGCAAAAGTAATTAAACAACCAGTTAAGCTGAACTAGCTGTAAACCGTGTCCAGATCCCCTTGGTACAAACTAAAAACATGAATAATATAATAATAATAATAATAATAATAATAATAATAATAATATATATGTGGCATTGCAGTAATATTTTATGAAGCCCAGAATTGTGTAAATGTTGTACTTTGCACACATACATTGTAGCGTGTTGCTGGCAAATGACCCAGAAATTAATTATGGGAGGGGGACTCCAATACTAAACAATTTTTTTATTTTTTAAAAAAAAACATTTGCAAAGCTGGCATCTATTCAGTTGTATAATAAACCCAGGCTGGTTAATGCTATTAAATTTGCCACAAAATTTGGAAGTGTTTTTAGACTATTCCTGTCTTGTCGAGGGCCCTCAAGGAATGGAGCAGCGCATCCTTGGTATTACTGAACCAGTGCTGATCCTGGCGCTCTAAACCCTCTGGATTCCATCCAGCGATTGTTCACAGTGTAAAATATGTAATCTAATGCTGTTTACTGCTTAAAATAACCAATATATATTTTCTGAAAACTCGCCTTATGAATATATCATAGAACCAGCCATCTCGCCTTCATGTTCCTAGTCTCTGCAATGATATTGCTCCCCATTAAGTTATCTTTGTTATGTTTATTTCCTGAGTTGCTGAGCATTGGTGATTGGTTAAGGCAACCTGAGCTAAAGGTAGTTTAAATGAATTATAAGTTCATATAAGTTATGATACACGTTTTGACAATAATTTCCATTTAAGGCCTATGGGCAAATGGATAGATACCCAGGCAATGATAAGAGATTGAAAAATATACTCTATCATACAAATTCTAAACATAAACCTTTAATAGCGGACAATTTAGAATTGCCCTTTCCATTTTGTAATAACAAAAGAAAACTCATTAAGTGTGATCTTTTTTAATAAGAGAGACCGGGCTACACCACACTAAGCCACTTCTCCTGATGAATTCATATGTCTATTGAATAATTCATGAATTGATGAATTATTTTAATTACATGTACAATATTTTATATGAAAGAGTAGTGGGTTTTTTTTATTCTTCCCAATCAGCTTCCCTCTTCAATTAATGGAAATCATTGTTAAAGGGTCAGTCTAATGTCCAATACAGTCTCAGCAAAGATTAATGAATATGAAAGTACTACTTTGATATGCATTCAAATTATTCAATGTAGCTACTAAATATGCTGGGACTCCAGGAGAGTCCCTCTCCTCTGCCCACATTTCATACAACAGAGTTTTGGCTGCTTGAAGCAGCCAATCACCAGCAGGAAAGCACACAATTTCTGTCGGGGTCTCGTTAGACCCTCTTGAACGCTCATGCAAGGCAACATTGGAGCTGGCTGGCAGCGAGTGTCTGTGCATGAGTACTGCTATGCAGGAGAGGCATTTAGTCTCATGGAGCGGCACATGTAATCCAAATAGCTAGGGTTGGGCAATGGAGCAAATGGTACAGAAGATTTTGTTGCCTTAAAAACCTTAAATTTAAGATCAAGTATCCCTTTTAAATCTCTTTAGATTAATAATATACATTATGATTCTTTCATTAGCAACAGAAATTTCGATGAGGATGTCATATTCCCAATATATCACACAGTATCCAAAGTTGTAGCACGTGTACTTTATATAGAGCATTATTAAAGAAAGAAACCCATGACTGTGAATCTCTATTCTTGACTTATTATTATATATGAAACATTAATGAAAAATTATTTTAGGGTGACCCCCCCTTTTTTCTAAGTTGTACGGACGTATTTCCTTAGGAATCCTGTAATTTTACTAATTTGTTCTCACTTTTACCTTTTAGTAGTTCGTTGTAATAAACCCTAGTATGATTTCATTTTCTTAGTTAAAAATGTTTTTCCACCTAAGCTGAGACGCAAATTGCCAGTTAAGTGCTGCTTCATTTGAAGAAGAGAGAGAAAAACAATTCTACCTCTTCAGCTTGGCTCACTGGGACCTTAAACTGCATTTGAAGGTTTGATAAGACGCTGGTGCTGCTTAGAAAGAGAGCCTTGTCATTCAAGCTTAGCCTGTTTTAATGCTAGGCTAGACCCCCTACGATGCCTCCCATCTGCCTCTCACATGTAAAAAATCACTAGCAGAACTTCACAGATAATAAAATATTTTTACAACAAGTAATTAGTATGTTAATTTATTTGGTGCCATGCTTTGAATAGAGCGATCCCTTTCAACCAGCATACTCTCCCAGGTCTACTCTCTCTTACTGATATCTGAAATGGGCCAGCGTTCACGAGCAGAGGGATTTGAATGTCAGAATTAAGAGATTACAGGTCAAAGGTACAGTCATATAATACAGGGACGAGTTTATTTAAAATGTACAGTATGTAGAATGGTATCTTTTCTGCAAATGGACCGAAAATGTTTCAGATTAATTAGGTTTTGGACAAGGAATTTGGTTCCATGCCCTTTTGGTTTGGAGGAAACTCGGTGGGCATTTTAAGTTTGCTGTCACTCACTCTCTTTCACAATCCCTTTACTCTTGTCTGACATTTTCTATCTTCTCTGCCTTATGATATTGTGAGGTTTAAGCAGGTATGGAGCAAGCTTTGGTGGATTCCAAGAATATCTAACCTACATTTACACATCCTGAACAGGAGAATAAAGGACCATGGCCAGTAAAATAATGACGTGCACCCGCATGACGCTAGTATGCAAGGAAAAAAGTAGTACACTGACTAATAAAATGCCATTTGGGGAAAAAACATGGGCTTCATAGTCTATATTCATAGTCATATTTATATATATATATATTATATATATTTTAATTATTTATCCACATGAGCTCATATCCTCCTTTGATTTTTTAGGCTAAATTTATTACATTAAGCTTGCCTTACTTTGTGTGGGTGTTAAGTGCTTTCTCTCAAGTTTGCGTCTTCGTTAAGGACACATTTCCTCTTCTCTATTTGTTCATACGTGTGAATAATGCAGTGGGGTTCCTAGTAGTTTCTAGTCTTATTGCTGATTTCTTGTGTTTGCAATGGTCTATTTAATAGCACGTTGTTGTTGTGTCGGTGGGTTCACAAGCTACACACTACATATTAGGCCACAAGAGTAAAAACTGACAATAAATGATATCTACGGAATTATTTTCCTGGCATGAGGTCTGCTAAATGATTTCATTACAAATGTGGCAATGCATACATTTCTCAATCAAATATATTAGCAGCATTAAAGATATGCAGATCATTGGGGGGGGCAGTAAACGGAAAAGTATCTGCTTTATAGAGTGTGTTATAAAGTTGTTAAAATTAAAGAGAACACATAGAAACGTTAGTTTTAAAGATCAAAGACACAATTATGAGACGGGAAGTTTGCTATGATATAAACTGAGATTAGTTGTCAAATGGGGTGCTGATCTTAATTACCCTGTCGATTGCTGTAGGTTATGTTAATGCACAAATTAATAGTGAAAAAAGAAAACTTCATGTACAATATATAATAGTATAATAGTGTGAACAAGTAACAGTGTGAACAAGTATAATAACTTGTTCACACTGTCTATTATATGCAGAATTTGAATTCTGAGACGAATTCCCCTAGAAACGATCCTGCATCGGTGTCTTATTCATTTCAGCTGATAAACTGTACCTGCGACGTAACAACAGGGATCATAAAGTACTGTGAAAAACAGTTATTGTGGGCTTTCGCTCTGAAAGTGCGTATTTCTATGTTTTTGGACATTGAATAAAAATAAAATACATTATTGAACGACTTTAGTTTCGTCTTAGGGTCCAGGAGACAATCAGTCTTTCTGAGTATTCCATCAAGAAACGAACACGTCTTAGATTGTCAATTCAATAACCTCCCTTTCAAAAACACAAGGACGAGGAATTGTGAAGACCTTTGGATGAAATTGCACTTTTTTTAGGTGTATTTTGCAATTTAACAGAAGTGTGCATTTTATGTACAGTTTTGACTTTGAAGATCCAGAAACCTGAGATACGAGCGGTATTAAATATATTTTCTGGAGAGTTATATATCGATGCATGTTCACCATTGTATCTATAGGTAATATAGGGTTAAGTGTAATCAAAATCTGTCAATGATGCATATAGGGTGATATCACAGAGCAGAAGCATTTATGCATAAATTGAGATATGGGAACAAGGTTTCCCCATTTTAAGAAATGGGACCGGCACATTTGAAGCACTGTCCGCTTCAGTATGTGAGATATATTAAGTATATATATAAGTTATACATCTCACATACTGCAGAGCAGCACTTTACAAATACTGGCCATTAATATGTGGGATGCATACGTGTTGGAGACCCAGTTTGTCAGAGGACAAATATCTCCCTGTTTTCCATCCCACTATTATTTTTACACCATCATCTGATACTGTCCCATTCTATATATCATTATTAAAGTTCCAAATCTTCTCCCTGCCTATTACAGCTATTACAATCTGTATGTATAGAGGACATGTTGGTTGATCCAGACTTAAGAACTTCTGTTCCAGAAGTGTTTTAATTCCTCTTAGAGCACAAACCCCATTCTATGCCTATTAAACATTGTATCCCAGTCTGCAAATGTTCTTATGCTTTGTAAGTCTTTTTTTTCAAGTTCACCTTCAATAAGGCTTACAGTGATTTAATTAACATTTCAAATGCTATGAAAAGATAAAATGGAATGGAAAAGCAAAAAAAAACATCTACAGAGTCTACATATAATCTTTTCTAGTCCTTCTGGTCTGTTACCTTTCAAACTTCCTTAATAAGTAAGGATTTTAAAACTGACTCTATGGACTATGATTTGAGACGAAACAGGATAAGAGCAGAATTTTATATAATCATGCGAACTACAAGAATCATCAGAGCTCCATGGAATTCTACACAACTTCAGGAATTACCGTACACTCGTTTGGAGCTCTCTGGACCTCTAAGGATTACTCTTACTCTGTCAAACATTCATTATCTACTGCAAGATGATTAGAAAAAAAGAAAACTCTACCAGTAAAATATCTGGAATAAAAGGATTAATTCAATGTGACTTTACAGCAATATCCCCCAAAGAAATAGAAAACAATATCTCCGTTTCCATGAAAATGGTATAGATCTGTAGTATTTAAATAATATGTCAGTTGTTTGGTTTTTCATACATTGCCTTCTCCAGAATGTGTATCCTGGAGGCATTAAAGGTGTTCGGGCAGGAAATCTGTAATATATTTGCCTTGACGTTACTATTCCAGCCTCATTTTCTTACCCAACGCTGGTAAACGTGTTTCTTATTTGTATTGTAAAACAGACTGTCATCTTTTCTCATACAATGCTTTCAACTTTTCTGGAAAAAACAAAGAGCTTCCAAGTAATTTGCATGTACAACAAGATCTACATCCCCACACAGCTGCCAACGGGGGTAAGTCGGGAGGTCAGGAAAGGACATAGGAAACATGGGAACTTCTGAGTTTGGTTATTTATTCACTCAACAAGTTTATGTGACTAAGACAGCCGAGTAAATGGGAATTTACTGGTAAACATACTTCTCATGTGGTGGCAGAGTCTTGAAAGAACATTATGATGGGAAAGAATATTTTGCTTGAGTTTGCAAATGTTGTTCAATACAAAGTAAAACTATTTATTGCATGAAAAAAGTACTATTTTGCGTTTTTGAGGTTACATTACATATTAACCGCCAACAACTATGGCTCCAATCTTGCTGTACTTATTTTTCTTTAGCGTTTATCAGTAGAAAAATTAGGCAATATATTTAGAAGGTTCAAAGTGAGTAGAATGCGGCTGCACACATCCAGTCGAAGGTCACAAATAACTCACTTTTCTCCCTCCAGACCAACACTCTCTTTTTGTCTACGTAGTACAGCTAAAGGTGGACATTGAAATCTGGGCAGTTTTAATTAATAATAATAATAATAATAATAATAATAATGTTATATAGTTCTTGTTTAGTCCCATTAGAGTTTCTATGTACACACCACTGGACCCATTCCTGGAAAGGAGTCCATAAGGAAGAAACTGAGGAGAACATGGGATATATGAATGCTCCATACCTTTTTGCTTCGGTGCTGAATTTATTGATGATAGAAGTTCATCCTGTAGTAGCATTAGGCACAAAAAAATATGACATATCTTGGCTTTCATATTTTTTAAATTATTATTTTCTTCCATTATTATTATGCATAATTAACAATGGAGTTCCTAAGAGCTGTGAAGAGCTGTGTCATTTTATCTCAGAGAAATTGTGCCTCAAGTGGCACTTTTCTATTCAAGAACTAAAAATAATACCAATTGTTATTCACCTTAAAAAAACATGTTGCCGATCCATGTCTGAATGTTTTATTCAAACTACTAACTCTAAGATAAACTTTACACAAATGACATTTCAGTGTTTTTAGGTTTAATTTATCTTTATGTCTTGCCATCACCTAAATAAGTAAATAAAACATTTATTTTCACTTTAAATAATATGTTCTGATCTAAGATAACGTTTAAACACATATCTCCTATTGCAGTATAAGGGAAGCCTGCATTCTACTGTATGACTGCATAGGTGTGTGCGCAATTTAATGCTGATAAATGCAAAGTTATGCACGTTAGGAAAATAAATAAATGTGCACAGTAAGCCTTAAATTGGGCTGTGCTAGGGAAATCATTAAATGAAAAGGACCCACGCATAATTGTAGACAAAAAACTTAGCAACAGTGTTCAATGTCAGTCAGCTGACTACTATCATACCTGGCAACTCTCCAGGTTTGCTCGGAGATTGTCGAGTGAAGCACCGCTTCGTCGAGTCAAGTCTCGAATCCTCTGGGGTCAGGGGAGCCTGGTCTTGACACGCCCCGCTCCCTGCCCATTTTCCATTTAAATAGGGCTGTTTCCCGCTGACATCGGTGAGAATGCCCCTGATGTCAGTGGTAACGCCCCCGAGGTTATCTGGACCTCCCATCGACGTCGGGGGGAACTCCCACTGACATCACGGGACCGCCCGTTGACGTCAGTGGGCAGTCCTGGCCGCGTCCCGCAAGGGAAGGCTGCAGGTAGCCGGAGCCCAGAAGTTCCCAGGTATTATGTATAAAAGAGATATTGACTCACGGGAAGAAGATATAATAATTTTGCGTCTGTATAAGTCAATGATAAGACCCCACCTTGACTAAGCAGCCTAAGTCTGGACACCTGTTCTTAAAAAGGACATTAACAAAATGCACAGGTGGGCTGCAAAGTTAATAAGAGGAATGGAACACCTCTGTTTATACTATAAAATGGTACATTAGGGGGGTTATGATATTTTGATCATAAACAAACGGAGACAATACCAGCCGCTCTCTTGTTTTCTGTTTATACAAAGAACAAGAGGTCATCCATTCAAGTCCGAAGAAAGGAATTTTTACACAATGAAACGGTTTCTTTACAGTTAGAACAATAAATATGAGGAATTTATTGCCCACGGTTGTATTATCAAATTCAATAGATGCTTTTATATATGGGCTTCATGACTTTTAAGCAAAGAAGGATATACAGGGAAATTACCTACATAAGCTATAGTTTGATGATCCAGTGGGATATCAGAATATTTCAATACACATTAATCACATATCAATTGTATGCTGCATTTGATATTTTTTTAATAATCATTTTCTGCCATTATTATTATGCATAATTAACATTGGTATTTCTAAGAGCTTAGAGAAGTTCTGACTCAAGTGGCACTTTCCTAATCAAGAAATATATATATATATATATATATATATATACATACATATATACTACAGTTCAAAATTTTGGGGTCACTTAGCTGTTGTCATGGAAAACTTTGATTAGCTAACGCTCCATTGGAACACAGGAGTGATAATTGCTGATAAAGAGCTTGTGTACATTAAAAATCAGCCATTTTCAACGACAATAGTAATTTACAACAGTAACAACTTTTGAACAGTGGTGTCTAAATAAATAAGTAGGCAAATACTATGTTATTTTTAATAAATATTAGTGTTTTTTTAATTTAAAGTTAACAGGATATAAAAATGGCACCGCTTTAATGCAAGTGTTTAAATTGTTATCCAATATCCAATGATATCCAATGTCATTGTAAAATACAATTTGATAACAGTCATTATTTTTCAATGGTTTTTTTTTTTTTAAAAAAACCCCAATCTGCATTTTTCTCCGTAGATTCATAAGATCCCTGACCATTCGCAGAGAAGTTCAGGACCGTGGTTGATTAGCTCAGTATTTAAATTCACACGTTCTAGGCTCGATGTTGTGCCGCACGATAAAGCCCTAAGGATTTGCTTGAGAGGTTTTTCAGAGGGAGAAGTGACTCCCTTGAGAGCTGATTACACTGCCTGAGTAAGAACCTTTTCAGCTAGTCCAATCTGCAGAAACGGGAGGATCGAAAGTGCTATAATGGTCGACAAAAACCTTTATAGTAACAATATGAATATCTGAGCTGTGGTTCTAGGTTTAATATTGGGAAAAATGAAACATATATAAACTCAAATGTAAATATTTTAACTTCAATATCCACGGCTACCTATGTGGATTTTTTTTTAAAGAGGAGCTTTAGCTTGGCGCCAAGTTTAAACATAGTTACATAGTTATATAGGCTGAAAAAAGACATGCATCCATCAAGTTCAACATGATGTTATCACCATAGCAACCAATGGAATAGTCCAATCAGAAGGAATGTTTTATAATGACTTTATTTCATTTAATGGTTTCACCTTTTTATCAGGTTTGTAAATCATTTGCAATGTAGTATGGATAAAATAATCAAAGGGGCAAGTAATAAAGCTCATCAGTTTTTGTGTTTGTAGGAAAAAAACGGTTATATTTAAGATGACAGTAACATGCATTTTTCACTCAGATATGCTATTTTCTGTTTACCATAGTCAATGTAAATGAAAGCAAGAACAAAATGGCACCACTTTCCAAGGGATGGATCACAGTGGGATGCTACTGAAACATCAGGGGATCTCGCTGGTGGCTGCCATTTTGTTCTTGCTTTAATTTTGATTACTTTATATCTTTATATCTGTTTGGTGGTATGTTTAGTGTACTATGTGTGAATAGATATGTATTGCTTTCTTATAGTTTTCTGCAATTTGCTTTACTTGTGGGTGTGCAGTCATGCATATTCATATATAGCTAATATCTGTTACCACCCACATTAACAAGTCCAGCTGTAATATTGCATGATCAAAAATTGGAAAGGGTGTTGAGCGCATTTTTTTTTACTCATAGCATAAAATATGTAAGCAAATTATATACTATATTTGGACAAGTATGACTTTGTTCTTAAACTATATTCATCTATGTAATGCCTCATTATTATGAAATATAAAAAATATAAATTTTGATCCCTGCTAGCAGAGGGAAGACCAGTCTGTCTACTGACATCCTGATCTCCCTTGCCCTGGCAAGAATTTAGCCCTGCCAATGCTCAAAGCGACAGAACCTAATAGTACATCATCTGGCATCAACAGCTGGAATTTTGTGACATACTATTACTTCTATCGTCACAAAGGGCCTAAGAAGTAATGAATATATTGTGTGCGTGCTATATGCTCTGATTTGGCGTTATACAGAAATCAAAATAACTGCACCACAATGTCTGTAGCAACACATGGAATTACTGCACGTTCGACACTTAACACCAGAATTGCTTTTTTTTTAATAATAAATCATTTATAATAAACAATAATAGGAGTTCCTCAAAACAAAAACCCACTTTACATGAGGTAGAAGCAGCAGAGTAGACCTTCTTCTCTGTTGTCTAATGATTCTTGACATTCATTGGCTGCTTGAAGCAGCCAATTTGTGGCAGGAAAATAGCGGCCTAAAGAGACCACCATCTTCAGGGTTCACAGAACTAAAGCTGGAAGTAAGTGAATCAAGTGCAAGGAGATATTTTTTGAACCCATGTCCTGCAAGGCAACTAGCAGAAGAGGAGTTGCAAATGTTAATTTAAAGGGACCTCTCAGCTATCTTTTGTATTAAAGTGCATATGATGGCTGGGTAATCCCTTTAACAATGCCGACTGTGGCACAAAGCTGCCAAAAAAGTATTAGTGTACTCTTAAAACTTTGGAAATATTCCAGTGAAAGAAGGTTAATTTAAAGGTGCAATACAATGCACTTTTTCTTTTATTTCTTTTCTTTACAAAGCTAAAGAATGACTGGCACCATTTATATGAACATCCATTTTCTATCACTGCAGTAATAGACATAGCTAAAAGTGCCACGCTAAGCAGCTTTGAGCAATTATGTGATGATTTGCCTTTCACTTATTACTAAGTATGTCTAGCATTATAATTATGGTGCCTCAATAAAATGTATACATTTGCGACTGCATAAAGAAAAAGGAATGTCACTCAAAAAAAGAGAATTATTGTGCTCTCTCGGCTCACTTCTCACATGTTGAGAGTTTACTGGTCTAGAACAAATGGAAAAAAAAAAGATTATTTGAGATGGAGTTATGCAAGTGGAAATTGTTCAATAAAAACCTTAATAAAGGTGCAGTTCCACATTTTTTTGCCCAACATTCGTATATTTTTATATTATTATGTATATGGAATTCCTGATATGGAATGCGTCTTAAATAAGCTTATGCCTTGAAAGAAATAGCATAGCATTTTGCTATTTGGTGAACTCATTAAAAAAGCTACACTCGAGTTTTTGGGGTTCAAGGGTCCTCTAAAGAAAGGGTTTCTATCTGCAAATGTTCCACCTCAAGACAATTAGAATATACTTCAAAAGAGGAAATGTATCCCCCACCACTTTTACCATAATTAAATTCATTTATCAATACTATTTAAAACATATTTCAGTCAACCTTACAGGTTCGGAGATCACTATTTTCTCCGTTCACATCATGAAAGCTGAGATCTGTGACTTTCCCCCAATTCTATTAACTATCATTACATAGGTTTAGGAATATATGCGTCTTTTGAAAAAATAATTTGGAAAAACAGACCTTTACTATTTAATTTGGCATTTTTTTTTAAGTTTTTTTTATTTATTCATTTATTTATTTTTGTGACAGCTGAACAAATAGTGGATCAAATCGTTATTACCTTCCAATTTTCATTTCAATTACAGACTATTGGCACAACGTGTGGAATATTTGGTGATTTGAACATAATTAATTTCATGCAAAACAGTCAAACCCAGACAGCTATAGCATATTTATTTTCAATTGAAGGTATGCTCAATAAGATGTATTCCAGCTACAAAACAGTTATTCTGCTTTAGTACATTTAGTCTTATATATAGCAAAATGTAAATAATATTTCAGAATAACACATTGTTTTACCTGTACAAGAATATAACTTAGAAACTCTATAACGCTTTTGCGAGCACCATATAAACGTGCGTTATTTTTTGTTATTAATACATGTACAGTACTTGTAAAACATCTCTTATGAACAGAAATTATGTTAATAGTGTTAATTATTTCAAATTCTGGACAATTTATCACTCTGAAGATATTTTGTCATATTTTATAAGAGATGAATAATCATTGCACTTGCTGGAAATGCTCAAAAGTAACATAGACGTTGTACTGGAAGTTCTACTACATAAATTTTCTTGACTTAAGAATGGCGATATCGTATTATTATATTATTCACAGTTCTTTGAAATATGTGTAATTGCCAACAAGGATTATTTGACTCCATTGGAGTTTTTAACTAATGTTGGACAATAACGCTAAATAGTTAATACGTAATCTGCATAAAAGGACAACTGTGTCCAGTAAAGGCACAGGAGATGGAAAACGAGATGTACTGAGCTCCTAACAAGTTCCCTCTATTGAAAGAATATGCAGTCAAGAGAACTACCATGGTCAACAGGGACTGAGCTTTCGTTAAAAAAAAAAAAGGAAATAGTAATAGCCTTTCACATGGAATTGGTTGCTGCTGTATCTGTTTACATACTAATGCTATCCGGTTTTAATTGAGGGAGCCAGAAGACCTAAACGAGACACAATTCTAATTTTTGTAACTGCAAGAACCAAGCAACGTATGCTTAAAATGTAAAAACATGTATCAGAAAAGTATAAATGAGTTGGGGGACTAGACTGTTCTCATTGTACAGACATAATATGATCTCTTATGTTATCCCTTCTTATCAAGTGCATGATATATCTGGTAAAACAGCTGATGGGAGAATAATTTCTAGCATCCTTAATTTTAAGTGGAAGGGTCTTCCATCACCTTTACCCACCATAACTGGTGTTATTGGTATTTCTTGTACTCCCCCAAGCCTCAAGTATTAAGCCAGCTTCACAGCCTCATGCTGACGAGTCCCATGAAGGACGAAACAGCTGTCCATGAGTGGTGATCTGGCTACTGCACCTCTTACCCGAGTTTTGTCTAAAGGCTGTCTTGTACAGCGGGCAATTACTTTCAAGGGATCCATGTATAAAGTGGATATAGAGAAAATGTGATTATTGCTGACCTTGTTTGCATGCGCCTACCCAGAATCCCTTGTGGTAGTGGCAGCAACCATGAAATTTCTGAGGGAAAAAGCAAGCCTTCTGGCTTGTAGGTGTCTGTAATATTTCTACTACCCCTTAAATTTAAGTGGAAGGGTTTTCCATCACCTTTACCCACCATAACTTTTGTTATCAGTATTCTTTTGGTAACTGTACTATGGTGATAAGAACTAGCCTTTGTAATGTCTAAAATCCAAATTTAGTACATGTACACATATTTGGAACATATTAAAAATAATATATTTAACAATGAGATATTTTGACATATTACTACTATCAGAAGCTTCAATTTGCATGATAACTATGTATTTAAAGAAGAATAGGATAATCAATGTTACACATGCATCATTGCATGGAATAGTCATGACTTCTTTTTCATGGGAAAACATTTTGTTAAGGTTAAAATGAGAAAACAAATGATAGTATGTATGAGACACCATTGTCAGTAAACGTTTATAATGCTTTGTCCATCCAAATATTCTGCACATTTTCCAACCACTAAATATATTCCGCAAGCTTTGCTGATATTAACCGTTATACCAATAATATAATTTAAGGAAGGTTCAGCTGATGTTTTATGTTCAGAATGAAATTGTTTTCCGTGCTCTTTCAGTCTAACATAGCAATTAGTGATCTCTAAATAAAATGTTAATTTCTAATTAGATCATTGATTACGCACTAACAGAATTATACGGGGAACATAGCTCACTTCTATTTCCCCTGCGTGACTTTGAATGGAATGTCATTGACAATACTAAGTAGCATGATACAATAAGCTAGTAAACTATTGGAAATGAGCAATGTCCACCAGTGAAAATCATATAAAGATTGATTGTTCAAACTAGGTACATGCAGAGCACAACAAAACTTTTAGTCCTATTTTAATCCCATAAAAGTAGATACGTTATTCTCACTTTTATATAATGATTTTATTGCTTTCAGTATTTCTAAATATTATACTCAGAGGCATAATCTATACAACCTTAGTCAGCTGCCACTTAAAATGACAAATGCACTTTGTAAATCCAATATCATTCCATAGTTTTTTCAACAGAGCTGCTTGGTCATCTTTATTAACGTCTGATACCGATGCTAAGCATTGAGGTCTTTAAACAGTTTCTGTATGGTAAGTGCAACTTGATCATCTAGTTGTATGTGTTCCACAAAGGTCGCTCTACATAGGAATCAGATCAGCACAGGGGTTGTTGACTATTTTAACAAAAATGTAACCGTAGGTGTATAATTTCATCCACAACTGTACAGCAAGTGTACTCTTTTCCAACTTGTCTAAAAAATAAATTTTTTCTGATAAGATAAAAAAAAACTTCTGCATTCTGAACTCATTTGCCGATCATGTTGACCAGTGTGTCATCTCACTGCAAGTTGCTACCAAAAGCATAGCAGATCCTCTGTATACTGAAGGTTAAGTTGAGTTGGTATTCTAGCTGAAAAAGTGCTCCAACTCAATAAAATCAAGTCAACTCCCTAGACTCATCAAGCTTGACAGGACTGCAATACTAGAGTCGACAAAATGAACTCAACAGTGGACTCAACTTAACTTGACAGACTCTACTTCTGATTCACATGAACAACTCACTTGACAAACTCAACTAGTAGCTCAACTTGAAGTTGATCTTGAGTAAAACTGTGGCCAACTGAGCATTAGCTGCAATTTCACTTTTCATGAACTGTTATAGGTTAATGTTTGCGTTGGCCTGGTCAACTGCTATTGAATAGATGTGGATATTTTGTATAGTGAATACACCTGTCTGACTGCTGGTAAGCAGCTGTCTCTGACCTGGACCACTGTTGAAATAGAATGTAACCAAATAGGTCGCTGGTTACAACAGTTCACTGCTGGGACATAGGTGCTGCAAGTAAATATGTAGTTTGAAAGTATTTTGTATTTCAGAAAAATATGCTTTTAAAAAAAAATAATTTCTAAAAAGTATCTTACATTAGAAATATCTTACAGAAACAAAGGGAAACGTTTACACATTGGAACTACGTAAAGGGAAGTCATCTTAACTTAAAAAGAAGGTGCAAAATAGAAAACATTATTCTTTAAATGAAAAGAACAAAATTGTAATCTGTATTTATTGCTTAAATAGCTGTAGTGGAAAGTTGAAGAGTTGGATAATGACCTTCTGTCACATGCCATGATTTCAAGGATAAGATATTTCAAATTTAACTTGTGGAGGCAGCATTGCCTGATATGTCATTTAAAAAAAATGACATTAAGGTAAAAAGTGGAGGCCAACGACATTACCAAAGTTCTTCGATTAATGTTTTACCTGGATGGGGCTTTTGTCTTATGTGGAGTTATCAGAAGCCTTTTGGCCTAAGCAGTCGCAAAGCAGGGTTGAGGGAAAAGTGACAGGACAGTGATAGAGCCGTTGCAAAAAGTAAGCAAAATAATGCAAAAGTTTTCATTACAAAAACAAATAACATGAACTGTCTGTTCACCAAACACTACAAGTTCACCTAGTAATCAACACGAAAGACATCTGCAATAAGAGTGTTTCCTCCATTCCTGTGTTTGAAAAAGACAGTATAATTACCAGTAACATAAATCTGGTAGTCAGAACCTTCAGCTGTCAAGGAATGTAACAGTGAAAAGCACCTTCAAAGTAAAAACGTGACAGTAATACATAAAAAATCTAAATGCAAGGTTCAATGTGCTCTAAAAGGTTTTTAAGAACCTATCATTAGAGTAGATATATAGTTTTCTCATTTGATTTGCTGAGAAATCAGATTTTATTATACCAAGAAAAAAAATGCTGAGTGTTCTACAATAGCAATATCCATGGTAATATCTGACAAATTTAAAGAGACCTAAAGTTTAGAGAAGACAAATTAGAAAGGCTTTGAAAGAACCATTTTAATATATGAAATCATATTTAAAATAATTGACAAAAAAATCAAAAGCAAAGATGGTACAAATAAAATATGTTTTTTTTGTTTTGTACTCTTTTATTTGAATTTGGTTTATAAAATGTATTTTATATATTTTTCTTAATTAACAAATATTAATTTATGTTGATATAATAAATCCTGATGTATTGCTCACTACTGTTAACGGTCCCAAGACAGCATTGTTCATGCTCTCCGGTAGAATTAGTTCTTATAATGTATGCTAGTCCACATGTCTAACCAAGAACGTAGTAATACATAGAACATTTGTTGGACAAGTGATCAGGATTTAACTGCTTAAAATCTTGCTAACCAGAATATACAGATATCTAATTTTTTTAAATTAACCTACACAGGGATGCCAGCTGCTCACATATTTTATTTCCATGTGTTATTTGAGGATTATGAGAGTTAACCTTGTATCCCTTAGGGCAGTGATGGGAAATGTTTTTGGGCCTGAGTGCCCAGTTTTCTGCATGAAACCAACTTGTAAATCTCAATGTACAACACTGCAGGTTGGTGCCTACCCCTGATGTGGTGCGGTGTCGTTTCTCATTTTTCCCTTCCAGAAAAAAAACATATATATATATTCTTTTGGCATACACTAAATGGACAAATGTATTGGGACACCTGACCATTTCACAAACATACTCTTTGACAACATTGCATTCTAAATACATAGACACTAAATCTGTCCCCCTTTGCATCTATAACTCTTCTGGGAAGGCTTTCCAAAAGATTGTGGAGTGTTTTTGAGGGAATTTCTGCCCATTCATCCAGTAGAGTGTTTGTGAGGTCAGGGGCTGATGTTGGACGAGAAGGCCTGGCTCACAATCTCCATTCCAGTTCATCCCAAAATATGTTCGATGGGGTTGAGGTCAGGGTTCTGTGTGGGCAGTCAAGTTCTTCCACACCACACTCATTCAACCATGTCTTTATGGAGCTTGCTTTGTGCACCACTGTGTGGAGAAAAAAGTGGGACACACATCTTAATTATTAAAATCAGCGTTTGGGCTATGTCCAGTGATGGAAAATCTTAAGGATTCACCATATCAAAAATGTTTGGGCAATGCTTCCAACATTGTGGCATCAGTTTGGGGAAGGTCATTTTCTATTCCAGCATGACTGTACCCCAGCGCACAAAGCATGGTCCATAAAAACATGGTTGGATGAGTTTGGTGTGGAAGAACTTCTCTGGCAGCACAGAGCCATGACCTCAACCCCATCGAACACCTTTAGGATGAACTGGAACGGAGATTGCGAGCCAGGCCTTCTCATCCAACATCAGTGCCTGACCTCACAAATGCTCTACTGGATGAAGGGGCAGAAACACTCCAACATTGTGTGGACAGGCTTCCCAGAAGAGTGGAAGCAGTTATAGCATCTCCTCCTTCCTATCCCTCCCCATTATCTCTCCCCTATATAATTCTCTTAATCTCTCAATTTTGGTATCTTTATTTTTTCTCACTATCTATCTCTCTTCAGTGCTGAGCGCCGGTTTATGACAACATATCCTTGCAGTCAACATCAATAGCCGCCACCCTTTGTGAAGGAGAAGTGGGATTAGATTTCCACTCAAAGTAAAACAAATATGTATCTCATTCAATATGTTTTGTATTTTTAATGCTTATGGACATTATACTTATATTGTCCTGGGATCTGACAGCTATGCTGGTGAACATATATGTATATTTTTATGTTATGTCATATTACAGTATTTGGAGATAATTGCACTTTCTTGAGTTCATTTTAGAGATGTGTTCTTTTAATATAAATTCAACCTTTGGCTTCTAACTAAAGAAGGACAATGACAAACCGAAGCCTCGGGCAACAGAAAACGCTTAGGTGCAGAAAACCATACAGGATGTGTCTCTCTAGCATATTTAGTCGATGCTCTTTTCAAATGCCTGTAGTTATTATAAGTGACAGGTTATGCTCTATGATTCCAATCTTTTATTGTGCACTCTTCACATGCCTCATGAAGACGTTTTCACCTGAAAATAGTACAAAGTGTCATCAAATAAAACATGCATCATTCATAGAAACATAGAATTAGATGGCAAATAAGAGCCACATTGTAATGTCATTGTCTGTTTTTATCCTACAGGCTGTAAAACCTTATAGATTGCTGAATGCTTATCCCATGCATGCTTAAATATCCATCATTTTGGCTGGAAGGCTCTTGAACTTATCCACCACATTCAACACTTGTAACAATTATATCTCTGACCCACTAATTTTAGACAATGGCTTCTGGTCCTAAAATATCCTCTCCTCTTATCTTTAAAATATCTTTTCATTTTTTAATTTTTTCAACAAGAATGTTCATTTACTTTTGTATTGTGTGATGATTTTTTTACTAGCCCTTATTTTGACTCGTTCGATATATTTGTATCGTTCTGGACACACACACTCCAGCACTGCACAAAATAATCCAGATAAATGTCCGGCAAGAGATTTTTTTTAATGTGGAATGATTGCCTCCCTCTTTCTACTATTAATGCTTCTCTTTATCAAATGTAATATGCACTTTAGTACTATTCGCTAATTGTGTATAATTGCATGCAATTATGAGGACTGGAGTGTAGGTTTTTAGATCAGTTTATTTCAAACGCTTTTAATAGGTGCCCCTGTGATAACGTGAAAGCCATCAACACTCAAGTGATGGAATCCTTACACTGTACAAGAAAAACTGTGGATATTGGTTATAAAATGATTCATGAGTAACTATTGTGACTTTTACAGAAGACTACAGTGTATGGGAATTTGTATAAATAGTAACAATGTATGCAATGGAAATTTCCATTTGTTTATTATTCATGTAAAATGCGGAAGCTTTAAAGAATATATTTTTCAAAGCAAATTCTAAACTAGAAGTGGTTTAGGTGCAAAATTACTTAGTATTCTATGTGTGGATATGCAAACAAGATGTCTGTATTTGGATTCTCCAAAAGGTGCTATCAATTCAGATTTGCATATCCTAATTAAGATCTCAAGCTAACATCTACCTGCATTACAGTGTCTTAAAATATTTAGAGAGAGAAAAAAATAAAAATTATATATACATAGCCTATAGAAAGTGTTTCGAACCAACTTGATCTATTTCTTTCTCTTCTGTAGGTCAAATGAAATGGCCAGTTTTAATGTTAATCACTTGGTTACAACATCATATGAACAATGAATCCTTGTGTTTTAACAAATGCTGACACAGATGAATATTTTCAGTCTTTTAAATAAGAACAGATGTCATCTCAATGTGTATAATAAAAAGAAAATGACGCTAATAAGAATCTGTCAATATTAAAGTATGGGAAATAAAGCAGCATGTGGTATTATATTAATATGCACAATATACAGCAGATATATTGTTTGGCGTTCTAAAATAGTTAATCTACAGGAATAGATTTGACAAATATTGAAAAGAGAACTAAACATGAACAGCAGTGTTATCTAGCTAGTAAACCAACTTAAATCGTATCTAGCTTGAATTAGAGGGACCGTCACACGAATAAAATACAACTGAATACCGGTCCAGGCATCGTAAGGACCTTGTTCCAGGCCATGCTATTTTTCCCTCAGGCAAAATCAGAGAGCTTGATCCTTGGATAAGATCTGCCACTATTTCAGCTCACTACCCTTGGCTCACATGTCCTACAATTTACAGGCTATGGGCGGCTTTCAGTTCGATCATGTTCATGTATAAATGCCTTTTACTGGACCCAAACTACAAGAATAGTACAACTACTGCTAACCCTGTATTGGATTTCCATTTCTAAGCCTACAAAGCCGCTTCTGCTAAAGGTAATAACTTTTTTCTCTCTGGTTGTGACGCATTCTGCTTTACTACATTCCCAGCTCCTTTGGTTCTTGTCTTGGCTAAGTCTGTCTCCTGCCCATATTCCATTTATCATGTCTGCTGAATATCTGCTTCTCTCTGTTCCTACACCTGACTATTTGGCTCTACTCTCTCTGGGCCATAGCAAAGCACTCCATTATGGTCTGAAGGCGTGCATTAATTTTCCTGACAGTCTAGCTATCTGTTACCTAGGGGTCCATTTCCCTGGAGATTGTAACAGTCACATCTTCTCTAGGACTAATCCTTTTCTTCAGCAAGGTCCCCTCATCTTGATGAATCTTTCGTAAAACAAAAAGTATCAGTGTAGGAGTTAAACATAATAGTTCCTTCAGGAGCACTATGTCCCCTATCTCAGAATGTCAGAGTACACAACAAGTAGATGATACGGAGCATGTAAAGTAACAGCCCATCTTAAGGTGACCAGATAACTTTTAAATTGTAAACTCAGCAATCTGTAGAACACAACGTGACAATAAAAAAACATCTAATGAATTAAAATGAATAATAGCATCCAAACAATACTATAACAAACTGCCACGTTATTACCAGACACACTTGACAATGAATAATTCACAAAACAGAACGAGTTTATAATGTTTTTTTCTAGCACCACATTATCATTTATTTTGCTCATATGTTGTTTTATCTATGATATGATTATTGTGCTGCCACTGTACAATAACTCACATTTTCACTCAGAGTTGTAGTTTATCAAGAGTGAAAACCTCTTTTGGCAAGATGTGCTTTGAGCTAGGCCACAGCGCATTTCTGCGGTTATTATATAAATATAATATAAATAAAGTTGATATAATTACAAATACATTACATTTTTAGTACATTCCTATTTCCAACGAGTTGTAACCTTTGAATTTATTTTTATTTGGAAATCTTAGTTGAAAGCACAGTTTTCCATTACGGAGCTGGCATGCACAATATGTATTTTATTCAGCCCAAATGTTCTCTGCTGTTTTATAAATAAGGAAGTTGTATTCTTTACATGGTAATATATGCTGTCTTCCATGTCAAATTTGCAAATTTGGAAAGTCACAAATATATGCAACATTTTGTATGCTTTCACAATGCTGAAAATGAGAAATGGTGTGGAAAAACTATTCTTTTGCATATTTTTAAGCACATTTCATTCTCCCATAGACACATTTTTATTGTATATTTTTTCCTTCTGATATCTAGGAAGGCTGTTTATATTTCTTCTAAAAACTAAGTCTGTTTTTCAAGATAAAAGCAATAACTGAATGGGGCAGGAAAAAAAATGATATTTTAACCCTTCTATAAATTCTTGGCTATAAATAAATTGCATGTTATTATGTGAAATAATAAAGGAATAGAGTTAAGGCATTTGATACTATAAGATACGTGATAAGTGGTGATCTGGCTATTGCATCTCTTACCCGAGTTTTGGCTAAAGGCTGTCTTGTACAGCGGGCATTCAAGGGATCCATGTATAAAGTGGATATATAGACAAAGGTAATAATTGTTAACCTTATTTGCATGCGCCTACCCAGAATCCCTTGTGGTTGTGGCAGCACCGTGAGATTTCTGAGGGAAAAACAAGTCTTCTAGCTTGTCTGGTGTCTGTAGATGAGTGTTTAATAATGCTTCTACTACCCCTTAAAGTTAAGTGGAAGTTTTTTCCATCACCTTTACCTTTAATGCAATGGTATAAGAGACTAAGTAACTTTAAATATGCTTTGTATGTTTTATGTCAACTTGGATAAAACCAAGAAACATCTGTTGTGTTCATTTTGATTGTTCATGCTGGCTACATAACCTCAGGTTTTGGAAACACTCACAGAAAGGTCAGCATGGTTTATGCAGGAGACATATGCACATTGGCTGATGTTTGAAGCATACTACTATTCATCTACAGTTTCAATTAGATGTGTAGCAAACTAAGGAACCTGGTGTTAGGTGTTCATTCAACATCATTCACACCTTGCTTGGAACTTTCCTATGGTCCTACTGAAGTATGATACTGTTTGTTATCCTACACCAAGGGAGTATAGTAAAATAGTAAATAATATGATTTATTAAGATTAGACTTCCATCTTGAACAATAGAAGAATCTTCTTCACTGTAAGGACTGTAAAGCTCTGTAATGTATTACAAATGGATGTGGTGACCACAGGTACAGTGGGAACGTTCAAGAACAAGGTAAAAAAAGGGTATTTATGAGTACACATAACAATTTAAAAGCTATTAACCGTGGAGAAACTTCCTATGGGGTCATGAAGGACTTTTTTCCTTCCATCTGAGTACATTTAACATTTAAAAAAATGTTTTTTACCTTAATATGGATCAATGCAAATGGGTATTTCTTGGAAAGGTTGACCTTGATGGACTGATTTCTTTTTCTCAACCATTCTAACCATGTAATATAAACATAAATTATTGTAAGTTGAGATAGACGCCAAACTATTGAAGTGAAGCCTGCTATGATGAGTTGTAATCAGTTTGTCTTAAAATGGTTGATTTAAAAGGAAATGGTATAGGTACACATTAAGTAAGAATTTAGGCAAAATGTCACCTGTACCAGCTTCAAGGATGATTAAATTCAATTATTGAAACTATTTCTAGTTCATACTCCTTGTTTCAAGGGTAATCGTTTTGGAGATATTCAGTTTTAAAGTTAACCCCATCAGTGGCAGCCTGTGGCAGAGCCAGCATCATCTGATAAATATCTTGCTCTGGAGTATATATATTCACTGGGTAAAGCAGTACAGGGTTAACCTTACCAAAAATAAATTAACATAGAGAATGCTTATGTATTGTGTATATGCAATAGTATGGCATGTTCAATACATAGTAAGTCACTTAAAGCACAAAAATGTTGAAACAAAGTCTTGACATTCCCAGTTGCTTTTGACTTCTAATATGTCCACATTGCATGCGCTGTGTAAATGAGACAAATACACACAGCATGTACAATGAGGACAATGTAGAGTCACAGGATCTGCCACGTCCATGCAAATCATTGGTTCATACTGTATATGTTAATATGTGCAGAATAGAAAGAACAGTTCAAATAGATGAGAGGACTCAACAAAGTAAAAGAGGGGACTATTTTTCCAAATGAGACGAAATCCGAAGACATATGAAATATATAAATATGAAATATGAAAATAATGGCATAATACCTGTATCTCACTGAGGCCAGTTAATCTAGTACAGGATCAGGTCATAATACATAATAAAATGAGGTCACATGTACACCATGTTTTTTTAAGAAATGTTCTTCATTAATCTTGACTGTTTGATCACTCATATCTGATCTTTTATATCACATTATGGTTATTGTTTCCAACAGTTACATTGATTCCGTTCACTGATTTGCTTAATAGCTCCATATAATTAAATTGTGACAGAGGCTTTTGTCACATTACTTAGTTTCATAAAGTGTTCAGATTAAAAAGCATTTCAAACCTAAAGCAGAATCTAAGAGAACATTTTAATTGTTCATTTTATATTTTTTGTGTATGTGTGTTTTTTTAATGGTAAACTTAACTGATAATGCATATCATGCACACAAACCTTTCTATTTCAGAATGCATATACAGAAAATAGAATCAACTTCTTCTGAAGGTAGCAGAGGACTAAACAAAGAACCTCCTTGGTAAGCAGTGGTTGGTGTTTTCCCTGTCCTGCCTTCAACAGGTTTATTTCTCAACCTTGGAATCTTGGATTAAGTTTCTTAAGATCATTCCATACATTGAGAGACATTTCTGCCAGGCTGATAATGCTCGGGAATGGGCAGTTCAAGAACTTTCATCATAAAGTGCCTCTTAAGAAAATTATTAAGCAGACCTTAAAAAAGAATTTAGCATTATCTCACATACTGTATGTTTAGTCCTGCAAATGTTTATAAAGTAGCTTATTGTTCTTTAATCCTCTTCATGCAAGATCCGTCCATGAAATACCATGAATTTTCTGAAGGTACATATATTTCTCAGAACAAGTCAATTGATACTTAGGTCTAAACATTCAGGTCAGTGATATATTTCCGATTTCTGGGGCCAGGAGAATTATTTGCTGTTTGAAGGCTTTCAAAAGTACATGAATTGCTGAAGGGTTCCATTCATGAAGAAAGCGTGCAGTTCGAAGGAGAATCAGAAATATGTTTCCCTTGATGAAGAAGAAAAGCTGTGGAAATCCCCTAAAGTAAATTATGGAGTAGCTACAGTTTCTACGACAACCATAATTCTACTTGAGGATCTGTCAGTTTCTATGATGCAATGGACATGGAGCAGAAACCCTAATAGAAGGAACCTCTTCTTTCAAAAGCGCATTTTAGTTAGGTAGCCAGATATTTGTTGTTCTCGATATCTCAAGTTTTTAACACATAAAATAATATGCCACTTAAAAATACCTGAATGCTCTAAAATAACAGGAAACAACTTTCACGTAAAGAAGACAATTAAATCGCCACAATAAATATGCAATACACAATGAAAGCTCAGAATACATACCTATATTCACATGTTTTTCTCCTCTGAGGTTTGTAGATCTCTTACTCTAAATATTTCTTAATTTGTGCCGTTTATTTTTACTGGCTTGATGACCTTTAAACAAGCATAAAAGAACTTCCATTTTAAATGCTTTGTTATTCTATGTGAAAGGTCCAACATCATAGTGAACTTTTCATTCTGTTATTGGTCAACATCCTCTCTGTGTACAATACCTGAAATTCGTTCGCATTCCCAGCTCATAGTAGACCAGATCCGAAGAAAACAATAACAACAGCTATGACCTTTTCATCTATAAAATTCTGCCAGATCCTTCTGTAAACTAAACATATTCCCATGTAAGCTGAAATGATTTGCCATTAGAAAATGTGTCATTGTGGGATTCAAAACCCCAATAAACAACCTACTGAATAAACATGTATCATTTCAGGGTATCTTTACCAATTTATCAGTTTTATTATTATTGTAAAAAGTATGACATTTATATTTTCTCTAAATACATGTCTCTCTCTCTCTGTCTAATACCAAACAGCTATGGAAATATTCAGTGCCTTCTGATAAGGGCACTGAGGTTTATCCACTAAAGGAAGAGTTGGCAGGAGAGTTGGAGTTTCAACTCCCCACTTCACTACTCATTATGAAGGGGCTATGCTAGGTTTCTCCAGCGAGAAGGAAAGAGCTAGCCCTCCGTATTGGGTAATTCAATGGGTCAGGGTTTGTTTTAAACTGTGTTTTTCACTTGCTTGGTCAGAAATGCTTTTGACTTGATAAAGGGGGACTCCCGAAAGCTCGCCTATTATTTTAAATACTGTTAGTCCAATAAAAAAGGTACGAGATTCTGCAACATTCTGGGGTTTTTTTGCATTTTTAGCTGAAATTCTTGTTTTGCCAAATTTTGTTCTGGTCATCTTTAAGGAAGATAAAAGTGAAAACAAATCCCTTAGTTAAATTTTCATCTACAAATTGCACTTCACATACAATCTTGCCCTCAACATTTTAAATAAAGGTTTTAAACACAATTGACTTACTCAAGGAATGACTCACATATGGCTAAATACATACCACTGTTCTAAAAACAAGAAGTCCATAACATACAATGAAATCCTCAAGTGCCAAGTGTTCCACTATTCATCTAATGCATTAACAGCACTTACATGGAAAATGTCAAATTGGTTTATAGTGATTCACTTATGTCAAGATTCCATTTGACACCTATCTTAAATGACATCATACCAGACTCAGACTTACAACATATCAAACTCTAATATTGTGGTTTTTGACCTCAGACTGTAACGGTATACCATGTTCTCTTCCATTTAAACAACATATAGAGCTATTATGCACATGCTGTGTAAAAACATACAGTTCTGAAATGCTTATCTGTCTTCTGTCAAGCAGATCACATTAGTTTACCATATACTTTACTGCCCCATTTACTGCACTACATCATTTATACATCATTTACAGCTATATAATGATTGTATATTCATTTCTACAATACAAGGGCTATTTCTGTAGGCACTCAACTCGCATAAGGTACTTACAACCGTGTTCCCCATTAAACAAACTCTATTTGGGAACCTATATGCTTTCTTATTTAAGATCCCCATAGTTCCTATTTCTTTCACATAAATTCTAAGTCTTACACAGCTCAGCTTTGTACATAGACAGCACGGTAGTTTCATTCCTGTTAATATTTATTGATTGTGGTGTAACTGTACATGCATGGCAGTGCAATTTATTTTATTTCAATGTTGTGTTTTGCAAACTGTCCAGAGACTCAGATGAATCAATTCCCCCATAGTTTGGAAAATAACTTCTGAAATCTCCTGTTAAAAATAGATTTTCATTATTTGAACAAACTATGGTGTTTTTGGGAAACACAAATGGGCATATAAACAGTCGAAAGAAGAGTTATATGTCATGATGAGTGTTTCAACACAAATGGTTATTGTAGACCTTTTGATATTAAAAAAGAGCACCTCGCCTTAGATAAAGGACTATAAGTAACTGTAAACATGATTGTTCCCTTGGTAATTGTAATACAATTAAACATTTCCAGTCTTTGTCCTTCATGCCAGAAATCACACGGCAAAAAAACTCTGATCTGAAATTAAAAAGACAGACTGAATCAAAATATACCCAGATGCGGATCTGAAGACACATTTGCCTGTAGGCAGTGCATGCTGCAAATATACTTGCGTTATGAGTTACAGCAGGTTCGGCAGCCTGGTGTGGAGTCAAACGCTGATGAAGAACCAACCTCTGTTAGAGAAACACTACCTAACTGAGGCTCTTTTAATTTCAACATTGATAATTATGATTTTAAGTTCCGTGGATTGTGGAAAATGTTATATGGTATAGGAATACAATTGGTCCATGTGATGGCTATTCGTATAAGTGCATACACATTTCTTACGAGTAATTGCCCACTGTACAAGACAGCCTTTAGACAAAACTCAGGTAAGAGATGGAATAGCCAGATCACCACTCATGGACAGCTTTTTTGTATTTTGTAAGTTTATCTATACAAAACTGTTTATGCTAAAACATACCTTTTTGTGCCTGTTTTGACAATATTACATTAGTTCAGACAGTCGATAAGCAGTATCTACTCATGGACAGCTGCTTCTTCCATAACAGGACTCATCAGCATGATGTTATAATACTGGCTTAATACTTGAGGCTTGGGGTAGCACGGGAATACCATTACATAAGTTATGGTGGGTAAAGGTGATGGAAAACCCTTCCATTTAAAATTAAGGGGGTAGTAGAAGCATTATTAAACACTCATCTACAGACACCAGACAAGCCAGAACGTTTGTTTTTTCCTCAGAAACCTCATGGTGCTGCCACAACCACAAGGGATTCTGGGTAGGCACAATCAAAGAAGGTTAACAATTATCACCTTTGCCTCTATATCCACTTTATACATGGATCCCTTCCTCTTTGGCCCGCTGTACAAGACAGCCTTTAGACTCGGTTAAGAGGTGCAGTAGCCAGATCATCACTCATGGACAGCTTTTTTTTTCAATTATTTTTTCTTTTCTTTTTGGGAGCCAGAGGTGCATGCTCCTCTATGTGCAGTGTTCTGTGCAGAAGTCTGAAGAACTACTTCTGGTTCTCCCCGAATGGATGTACCAGACTAAATTCCTTCCCTCCCGGATCTTCGGGTCAAACCCTGAAAGGTAAGACCCCTTTAACTTCAGGTCAAAACCCCAAAGGGTAAGACCCCTTTATGGAAGAGGTAAGGGGCCATAAGGCTACACTATACCTCAACCAGCTAAGCCAAGCTGCAACTGCAAGTGCAGTGCCCAAAAACAAAAGTGCCAAATTGTAATAAAAAAACATGTAGTTGCCCCACCATGTTCAATAATGTGAAATCAAACCAACAATTAATAGGTACACATGCAAAAACATGGAAATAACTAAGTGTCCAATCATTTCTGGCCAAATTCAAAAAAAGTCTGCTTATTCCACAAGCCCATAAGGGCCAGGGGAAATAAAGCATGCTAGGTAGCATAAATCTTCAGTGCATTATCATGCGCCCACCTTCCACAGTGGACATACAGACTGTGAAAAAAGTGACTCAAGCATTACACCAGGCCCAAAGATACTACACTTGATCTTAGCCAAAAGCATAGGACTTATCAGCATGAAGTTGGGATACTGTTGTAATAGTTGAAGCTTGGGATAGCCAAGAAATACCATTACATAAGTTATGGTGGGTAAAGGTGATGGAAAACCATTTCACTTAAATTTAAGGGGTAGTAGAAGTATTATTAAACACTCCAGACACCAGACAAGCCAGAAGGCTTGTTATTCCCTCAGAAATCTCATGGTGCTGCCACAACCACAAGGGATTCTGGGTAGGCGCATGCAAATAAGGTCAACAATTCTCACCTTAATAGTTGAGGCTTGGGGTTCTATTTCTGGGAATTTCTGGTATGTAGTATAACATGGCTTTATTTAATAACGATATCATTTGAAATATTTAGATATACCTGTAGGAAATGTCATACAGTATTGTAAACTAGGTGGGATTTTTGGAGTATAACTTTATAAATTCTCATGAATGCTTAATTTCTATTACATGAATAGGATATGGGGGTAAGGAGAATAGAAGGCGCCAAATTCAAATTTCACTACATTTTGTAAGCATATCCATCATGTGTGTGGCACATCCGCAGCTGGCCTCGTGAGGAACGGGTCACACTGGAGGAAGCGGCTATAAAAGGATCCATCAAGCAGAGTGGCACAATGGGTGAAGGATGTCACTGATGTCAGATCACGGTACTGGTTGGAGGCCTACCCTGGCGGTGGATGAGCAGGTATGTGGCAGTTCTCCTTGGTATATATTTATATATTATTATATATATTATAAGCATGTACTGTATGTTCAACTATGCTTTGTTTGTTTATATTCATATGTTTCATTTTACTTTTAAGTATACATTTCCTTTATTTCTAAACTCATTTTTTTTAAAGGTTACCTGAACTAACCAGACTTGACTGTAGTCACATGTCCTTGTATATTGACTAATAGTTGTTTGCCTACACTTAAGAGTTACGTGTGAGTGCATGCAAGGGTAATGCAAGCTGAACAAAAACATGGATCTCCTTGTCTGAAATCTGCAAAATTTACAAAGAAAGCATCACTCCCAGGACCCCATTTTAAACAAACAGGAATGACAACTGCCTCCGTCTCCATCCACCCTGTGGGGGGTAATACGATAATCCCTGTGGGTTATGGAAAGTACGGACCCAATCCCCTTCATCCTCCTCACCTACATCCTGGGTGAGATGGGGTGTTAAAAGTATGCGCTGATGCCAATGAAGAGCAACAGGGATGAGGGTGAGGGGAGTCATGCCTTCCATAGGGCATTTTTATAAATATAAAAATCCCCAAATCTCCTGCTCACCAAGTTTAAATTGGTAACTATATCTCACATACTCATTAAATGATATGTAGGTGATAAATTAAAAGTTTATAGGTTTTGTTAAATGCAGGCATCAGATATATATAGAGGACAGCCTAAACTTGTGTACTTCAGCAATGAAAAATTACTTTTGTCTACACAATTAAAGATATCATCAGCTGCTAGCAATCTGCTTTTTCTCCAGGACGTACTCTACAATCAGAATTGTGTGCAATAAATTGTATAAATACATGGTGTGATTTTTATCTGTATGAGATTAATGGATATTGCTATGAGTATACCTTTCCAAACATTTCCTCCCTTTGGATACCAAATAATAAATATGTCAACTATGATTATATCTGTTCAAAGGAGAAAAAAATCAGGCATTTCAAAATTTTGGAAATGTTTTTATAGCATGCATACCTATTATTACTATTTGACATGTCTTTTGTCTGCAGTCAAACAATTGTGCTTTGCATGAAATAGCTTGCAACAATCGAGAAATCTAAAATATTGGAATGAAAACACTGGATTTATTTTATTTTGTATCATGCTGTTTTGCTAATTTAGGGTCAGTCCCTTTTGGGGGGAAAAACACTTTTTTTCGCTTTCCTTGATATCCTACTTTCCTAAATGCTTAGTATATTTGCTGGGTTTATCACACTGTTCAATAGTTCTAAAGGTCAGAACAAAATGTATAAACAGCAGGAGCATTATTCTCTATTACTCTTATAAATGGCTTGGCCAATAGCATATTAATTACAGCCATGTATCCCAACCCGTGCATCTAAGCAGACTTAGAGTTCCTCTTTGGCAATAGAACATGTTGGCAGTGCTGTTGCAACTAGAGGACTGCATTGGGAGGCGGGTCCCGCGATGTGACATCACTTCCTGTTACTCTGCCTTGTTCCTGGGCGGAGCAAGAGAAGAGACGCTGTGAGGGAACAACTCGAGGGCAGCCTTGCGGGACTGCGCGGGAAATCAGGTAAGGAGGTGGGCGTGATTGGCCACAAATGTGGAGGGAGCGGGCGTGATTGGCCACAAATGGCGGGAGCGGAACACCCACATTGCGGGAGCGATCGGGAGCGGGCATAAAACCAGCGGGAGCGGATTAAAAAAGCAGTCCTGCGCAGGGCTCTAGTTGCAACCACATAAGCAGTACGTGCCCCATCAGTCAAAGAGACAGAATGGAGTGTATGTATGTATGTATAATTAACATATTCACTTATAGTTTGTAATAAAAGGGAGCTGGAATAGGTATTATCATATAGTATACATAGTAGTCTAAAAACATTTTAAATGCAGTACAATAGGTATAAATAAATTGGAGGTACCTGCCCTGTAGAGTTGAAGGTTGACAAGTGTCAGGTGGTATGGAATTTCAGAGATATGAAGAGATGTGACGCAGAGAGGGAGAAAGCCTTTGGATAGGATGGAGCAGTAGCTGCTACAGGAGCAGAGATATGGGCATGTTGTCTGTGTCAGCATATAAGGGATGAAATATAGGATGGCTGAACTGCTTTGAAGTTAAGAAAGATGATTCTAAAGGTTACATGCTCTTTCATAAGAGGCCAAGGCATTAGTGTTAGCGTGTGTGTGTGTAGAGGGGGAGGGTGAGTAGTGTTCTAGACAAAATAAAGAGTATTATGTGGCTGCATAGAGCAGATTGTAGTGGAGATACAGTATAGAAATGTATGTACACAAAAGTGTTTTTGTTGTAGAATGAGAAATAAGTAACTCTAACATATAAAAAACACACTTCTTAACATATGTATTACATTCCTTAGTATATACAAAATTAATCTTTTCATCACTGCAGGTTGGAAAATGACATTTTCTGTTGTTATTAGAATATGGGCAAACGCTGTAGGCCACCACTATGGATAGTTGGATAAATAAATACATTAAGCCAAAGGTGTCTCTTACACACACATGGACACATTTCTTAACATATCAATTAATTTATTTGTTTATTGATACCATTTACAAATATGTCTTCTTACCTTTACAGAGCAGTTTATTTCAGGTTCTTTGTCAGGTTACTGGGCACATAATTTGCGGTTATCCTCCTTATTTCCATTACACGTCATGGACAGGAGACTGCTGTAAGGCAAAGCAGCGAATGAAGAAAACAAAGTTTGTTTGTCACATAACTCTGTGGAAAATGTGGTGGCTGTGTTAATTGTAGCCGAAAATCTTGGGAGCAAAATGGTAAACATGGAGCTCCCACTATATAAACAAATCTGAATAATCTGACATTTATTTCATATTTTGGGTTGGATTTGAGTTGCTAAATATAACCAACAGTGTCAAATACTTAATGTTCTATTCCATTAGGAGGTCTATATGTTCGTATTTATAAACATTAAAATGCAATTTCTCAGAAGCACATAATTTACTGTCAGTTTTTTATGTTGTGACTGTGGATATACTTAAATATTTAACATATCAGAAATCCAATTTATCTGTGTATTAGGAACAGCCATTTATTTATTAGTTATTTGCATAATAATCCAACCACCCATTACTCTAATCGACTTCTGAAATGTCCCAACCGCCTTAGAAAGAAGATGGGGGAGAAGTAAGGGTGGGATTACGACACCTGAGTAAATTGTGAGAGCTCTTTTTATGATTGTAAACTCTTATCTGCTGTGATCTCTTAGTTCCTATCTGTAGAACCAGTTCCACAAACGCAAAGTATCAAGGTAATCAAGGTAAATATTTATTAACATAAAATCAGACCGCGGATAAGAGCCATTCGACCAATCAGTTTCTGATCTTGTCCCATAGGGCGGATAGCTTTACATCTATCTCATGCTTGTTTAAATTCCCCCACTGTATCAGCCTCTGCCACCCCTGCTTGGAGACTGTTTCATTTATCTACCATACCTTCAGCAAAGTAGAACGTCCTTGCATTGTCTAAGCCTATGACCCTCTAATTTTATAGTATGACCTCTTATTCTAACATTGCTTTGGAAATCCTTTTAAGTGCATAAGTGTTTCTCTTCTTTCCTCCAAGGAAAACATTTTAAGATCCCTTAATCTTTCCTGATAATTTCTGCAAACCACTTACCATTTTTGTAGCCCCCTCCGAGCTCTCTAATGCCTCTCCCTGTGTAGCCAAGCATCCTGCTTATTATTGCTTTGTCTGCTTACCTTTACGTCATCAGAAATATTTACTCCTAACTCTCTTTTGTTGTCACTGACAGAACAGGGTCCCCAATGCTATATTCTGCCTTGAGACTTTTATGTCCCAAGTGCATTTTCTTCACCATTCTTCTAATTTATTTAGTCCTTGAGGTAACGCACTATAAACAAGTTCTTCCTCTGAATATACACCATTAACTACAACCTTCTGCCTCCTGTCACTCAACCATTGCCTTATGCATTCAACTATTTTGAAATCCACACCCAAAGACCCAATTTTCTATGATGGGCAGTGTCGAATGCCTCACTGAAATCTAGAAAGGCTATATCAACAGCTCCACTGGAAGCTAGTCATTCTAAAAGTTATGTTGATGACAAGTATCCTTTAAGATCAAGAGTACAAATAATATGGATTTAATAGACTGGAGCTTGTAGTTTTTGCCTCCAGCATGAGAAAAAGAGCTTAATATAGTGGGGAAATGTAAGCGTCCATTAGGTGGTCATAAGACCATCATTAGCATCAAACTAAAGCCCAATTGTGGTTTAAGGACCTTTAGCAGATAAAACATGTGAAGACTTGATGAGATGAATGCTTCTTATCTGCTATCTTTGTGTACTGCAAGATTTTTCACTATAGGCCAACTATACCGATGGTAAAATATAGCTATGTGTCACATCATGAATCTTTCTAAACTCATGCCACTGGCATCTGCTAAACCATCATGGCCAATGGTACTTTACTGTAATGCCAGTTAAACTGATCCAACAAATTTCAGTTAAGTCTTATTATGTAATTGAAAGCAAAACAACTGCAGTTTCCAGTCCATGGAATCCAAGATGTTAGCTGGATATTTTATTATTCAATAAAATGAAATGATGGTCAATTTAGAGTACTACAGGATATGAATCAGCAGTCAAACAGCCATTTACTCTAATCTCGTAGAATGCTGGGTCTCCATGAATACAAACCAAGCCTAGGAAAAGTACTTAAAGTGTAATGGGAGGGCTAGCACAAACCACATTCTCTAGAAAGAGCTACGGCAAGGATATTAGGAGAGTTATTCACTTTAATGTGTCATCTTTGACTAATTATTACACAGTAACCCCAGCTCATCTTGCGGAAAAGCTCACTGGCGTCCGACTTTAATGAGACATAGCGAAGACAGTGAGCTGAAATGTTCAACTCTCCTGAAAACTACCTCCTTGGTGAATTTACCAAGAAGTAAATCAGGAGCTAATTTACGCAGATATATGAAATGAACGGATACTGCTTTAGTTTTGCATATTTTGAAGATCAACTTGATTGTGATTTAGTTTATTTTCCTGGACCAATATGTTGAGCTATTCATTCAGCTCAGATACTAGCTACAAAACACGGAATGTGGATGATGCAAATGACAAAAATGTTACCTACAGCAGAAGGTCAAACTAATGCAGTAAAAAGTCAAACACCTGATGAATCATTCTGCTTCCTAAATAAAGCACAAGTGCTGAAGAATGTACAATGCAGAAACCAATGACTCAATAAGCAATTATAGCAAATTGGGGGAAACATTTCCTGAAATAGGATAACATTTTCCAAACGTAGTAAAAATGTATTGTGGTTTTACATATATTTTAATGCTTAATTTATTTTGTATATTAATTTAAACATTGTTTCTATAGATACTGGATATATTTTTGGATGAGATATGTGTGTCAGCAGTTGAGATGAGTTTGCAAAAGGAAACTTACATGAGTGGCACTAAATGAACGGTGCCACTCAATAATCATATTCATGTTACATAAAGTCGGGACTAAAGACTGATCAGTGTCTTCAAAGCAGACTAGAATGGTTCTTAACTGCTGTGAAATTTTAAGTTTCTCTGTTTCTAACTTGACTGCAGCATAATCAAGTTGATGCAAGCTTAACACAACACAAACTCAGGGATTCCTTAACCCCCAGGTTGCTTGCAGCTGTAGGCATATGTTTGGAACCCTTTTTTGACATTGTTTCCTCAAGAAATGGGAAAGAGGGACGGGGAAAGGCATGGGTAACCTCAATACCGTGCCATAAAGTCCTAATGGGCACCGAATGAGGCATCAAAAGCCTCTTTGCACGAGAAGGCAAATGATTATTAGGTTAGGAGAAGAAGGGGCACTCTCTATCCTCCTTGGTTAGAAAGCACTAATTTTCTTAATTTTAATTATTTAGACTTTTTTTAAGCTTGGGAAATATGCAAGTTGCAGTTGAGGGAACTTTACTGAACAAAAGGTCATCTCTCTGTGAAGTCCACATAGGACTCAACACTTAGTCTGCCAGGTTCAGGCACTGGCTACGATACCTCTAGGCTACTGACCCATCTGGGTTATTAGTTTACATTATGCTTATTGAGACCACACACCAGGAATATTCACATATCCTGTCAATATATAGGTAGTGATTGTTCCTTCCAAAGCCTTCCTACTGGTTTCTATCTAGCCTCAGCCACATTCCTCACAGATACTCTCATCAACTTGCCGGCAACTATTATACTCTCTGGAGCTTCTACAGAAGAACACAGATTTGGCGGGGAGGGGTTGGGTTTACTATTATTCCTAAATTTGGACTCTTGAGAGGTATGCTGCTGTCTGCTAAATGCATTAGATATTTTATCTTAAATATTATTGAACTTGTTTTGTAACATATTTATTATGAAAAATATCTTTGATATTCTTCTATTGAATTTATTTCCCATCTCTCATTCCACAACTTCAATTTACAAACTATCTTTTTTGTTAACTGAAAAGAAGAATCTCAGAAACGATTATCTGTAGCTATTTCTGTTGTCGTTCTTTGGATAATTTATCGTTGTTTGGATAATTTTTGTATTGTTCCACTTTTGCATACCAAAATGAACAAGGCTGAATAATGATTATACATTAATATGGGTTTCTCTTATGGGTTTTTATTTTATATGTTTTATGTACTGGAAACAACATTTTCATCCTGCCATAAGCACCAGATTGATAACCTTTTTTGTCTCAGTTTTCCGCTTTTGCATCATGCTTTTTTGTTATTTTTCTTTTTTTTTTACTGATCTGTAGGTAACAGCCAGAAACTGACTTCACCAGGACCTGACCACAGATGTACCTGTTGGTGGCCCTCATCCTTACCAGTTCACCAGCCTGTTTTCTATAGCTTAGCCTAAGCTCTGGTAGCCATGACTTTACAAGCTTGGGTATGATTGCCAATGATAAGCCACCTAAAGGGCATCTTAGGGCTTCTGTATATAACTTTAAGGCTTTTTTCCAAAGCACTGATCGTAAAAACTGAATTATAATATTCAGCATTTAGTGCTAAATTCACATCTATAATTATAATAGCCACAAACCAAAAATTAAATAGTTTTGACACTTCAGTTCACATGAAAGAGTCTCCGACCAACATAAATATTCAGTTTTCCATGAGACACACAATCATTCTTGCTTTTGTTGCCTTTGTAGAATTACTGTGATTATTAATATTTTTACATATATTTTGCAAGTGACAAATCTACTCTTATAGCCATAAATAGACACAACATTGTACTGCTTACAGCTGTCAAGGAAAAGCTGCATTGAAGGTGTTGCTTTATTCATTGAAATAACTATGTGCAGTGAGCCAAAAGATTCTCATTTAAATTTCAATAGTGAAGAGGGCAAAATACTCTGTCGCACATATTTGTGGATTGAGAAGAAGACTTGAAACACTCATACAGATCACGTTTTAATTCTCTTTGTAAAATTACAATATACTTATGAAAATGCACCATGAATGAGAAACAAGAATAAGAAAGGAAAAATGCATTAGCCAAAGGGCATCATAAGTTAAACTTGTGTTTTATTAATTTTCCCTGAGGACAAACCACTGAAAGACATATTATCAAATCAGAGCGGGTGTATCTTACACTGGTATGATTATGGTTTTACAAATATTATTGACAAATACCTGGGAAATCATATGGTTTGTGCTTCCAATCCTTTCTATTCTATGTGAAACCCTAGCCTGGAAAGGGTTTACTCATAAAACTAAAAATACAAGTTTATATAGAATAAAATTTATAAAAAAAAAAAAAAAAAAATTGTATACCTTTTGTTATTTAATATTATTATTTTAGGATATATATTTATATACTGTATATGTGTTGTGTTTAATATCATATATATTATATATATAATATATATATATATATATAAAAATATATTTATTTCACAGATTACCAAACAGAGAAGCGTAATTCGTCACTCCACAGAACACGTTTTCACTACTCCAGAGTCCAGTGGTGGCATGCTTTACCCAAATGCCGCTGGCCAACATCACCTTAAAGTGCAAGGGCCATCTCATCATTGCCATCATTGATTGTATTGTGTGCACAGAGGTAGAACTTTTCCGAATGGTATTTTGTACAGAGAGGTAGAGAGATCCTGTTGGATCATATTGTTTTCAAGGTGTAAGGGCAAGAAAGGAAGGAAGGCTTGAAATAACTAAGATTTAAAAAAAATGGTAAAGAAAGGAAAGAAAATAAAAGAAGGGGAAGAAAGCGAAAGGCAGAATACAAGAAGGGGAGATCGAATAGGACATTTTTCAGGTTGGCAATTTACATATAAGTTTATATATAAGTTTTTATATGTCAGTTGATGTCAACTGTTTAATGCATATGATACCTGAGTACCCCCTTATGTTTTTCTCCTCCTTGCAAATCCATTGAGAGACTGAGCAAAAGCATATTCATGCATGTGCAGAAAGTCGAGACTGCAGTGTGTGGGGGGGTGTACTGCCACTATGCAGCTGCAGCTTCTCCTTAAGGCAAGTCTTTTGGGGTTTTTGCTTGTTGGGTTTTATTTAGAGCCTAAGGAATGGTTATTAAAGTGCTTTAATATGCTTCCTTCTTTGTTGATGCTTTAGACTTCCCCTTTAAAGTGTAATCTAGTTATCTAGTTGTTAAGATACAAGATATTCATTGAGTGAAACATGCTTATTGCTATTTGTGTTCTTAATTAATAAAGGACAGGCTGCACTAGTGAATCCTTAAGGTTCATTTCCTTTCTTTGCTATAACAAAGCAGATGGCAACCCTTAATAATTGATTATGGAATACACAACTGAATGTTAATTATTGCAATATTATTTGCCACCGTGTGGAAATGTTCCTTTTCTTATTGACACTTGATACGACACAAGATTAGCATGTGTTTCTATCCTATAATGTTCTGTATAGATCTTTATGATCCTTATTTTTTATTCATTGCAAAGGCAAATTCACTGTATAAAAATGTTAGAATACTCAATAGAAATATAAAGCTCTAATAAGTCCAGTGCCTTATTTTGTCTCCAAATATGACTGTTAAGTTTTGATTCAATATTTTCTCTGTAATAAAAGTTCTGAAAAAAGAATACTTTGAAAGCTTTGCATGCAGAATTTGTTCACACATCCAGCAAAAATGTAATAATTTTTCATATATTTAATTTATCTAACCCTATGATTTTCTCTATTAATATGCATTTTCTTTTCAAAAAGAATTATAATTGCGAGTAATTTGAATTATACTTTAAAGTCTGCAAGACTGTAATATTTCGAATGCCTACGCGGGAATATTGCTAATTTGAACACCAGAATCATACTTTGAATGTTATCAGAAATGTTATGATAATATGAGTTCAGAGATTGGCGTATTTAAGTGATCAGTTTGTTTGAAGAGCAGAATTAAAGAATTAACAACACTTTGGAACAAGAATGAATTTGAATATAACAGTAAAACATACACTTAAGGATCACCAATGTTAATTAAAAGTTTCCCTATAGCGTTTTCTAGCCATTTGTGCTGGAATTCACTTGGTTCCGGCTTTGGTCAGGATGTGGCGGTCAATGGCAAGAAAACTAAACAGATGTTTAACCCATTTGGAATGTAAATGTGTCCTTACTCGGTTTCACCAATGTCCTATTCAATCTGAATCACTTAATGTCCCTGTTTATACACGCCTTGTAGCATCCTATCTGTGGCGCTGTACAAAGTGGCGCAGGATTGAAGATTGGTGTGTTTTATTTTGTACTTCCCCAATAAACATCCTTTAACTGTAAACCACAAGGTAATATCTTAAAAAAAGTTGGCTCATAATTTTTTGTTGCTTGACTCCTAGATTCAAACCCAATTTGTCAACCCCTGAATTAAATGGAGATTTACATGCAAAAACAGTAAATATACTTTTTACCTGAAAAATATTTAAATAACACATAATTTACCTGGTTACATCTCTCAAAACCTTGTATTGGCCTTAATGCCTTAATTTATCAGACGTTCATTTTATTACTATTATTAACTTTTATCAATATAGCGCCAACAATTAACACAAAGCTTCTTACAATATGTATATTCAACAGATTTGACAAAACTAGATTACATTAGGCAAAGAGGGCCCTTCGACCAAATTTAGCGTGACCGCCAAAGCTGTAAGAGATGTACTCAATACTATATTCTGTTTGTGGTTATTTGAGCCATAATGTTGCCTTCTATTCCCTCTAAATACACAATTCTAAAAATTCTCTAACCTTTAACAGTACCACACCACTCATAATGAGAGTTAAGTGAGAACAATTAGGTAAAATGTGTCTAATGTGTTATATGTCAATAAATTAAGTACCATTAGGAGAATTGAAATTATTACACATGCTCAATAATTAAAAGAAAAACACATTAAAGTGTTTTTAACATTAATTAGTAAACAGAGAACCTCCAAAATGGACGAAGCTTCCCAGATTCTCAGTTCTTTTTCTCCAGATCTACTTTCTGTTTCCTTAGATCACCATGTTAGTAATAACATTATGATTTTTTTCTTATCTTTGTTTTTAGCGCAGAAACAAAACAGAGGTTTCAAACTGTTACAATTAGAAGTGTACTCAACAAACACTGCCACCTACATTTATTAATTGTCTGTCAAACAATGTGTCCACAGACAGAAATGTGTTTTGCCAAACTACTCTTTCATAAGAAGAAATACTCTGAATATAGACAAATTAGTCATTTCAATGCAGATTAAGTATAGTGCAACCATGAAGGCTAGATCGGTACTAATTCTCAACTAGGTTGCAAAATTGTTGACGTCCCTTGGCTTTTAGGAAAAGGAATGTCGAATACCAGTTGAAGGAAATACTGTTATTCCATGAAAATTTGGTAATATGTGACAAACAAACCCAAGGCTGTAGTATATCAGTAGTAGTGCATTATAGTAGTTACATTGTATAGACCGGCCCCATGTGATTAACATTTAACTAATAATACCCATAAAACTAAGAGTTATTCTCTGTATTTGTAGAGGCAGGAGAGCCTCTTGGTTTTGAAGGATCAGTTCTCTAATTTCTGCAGTACTTTTTGACCATAGGCTTTGTGACCATGTGCAAAGGATGAGCTAAAGTCAAGTCCTGACTTCACTTATAAGCTGCAAGCTTTTTTAGGTCAAAGGGTGCTTCTGTTCTGGAATTTTTTTGTGGATGCATGATGTCTGGGAGCAAAGGATGTCCAGACACCCTACTTTAATGTCAACATACCTAAAGGTAATTGAAGTACTGTGTTAATGAAATGGGCCTCAAAGAGAATAACATCTATATGATTCTTCATTTCTCCCCATTTGATATTTTTCTTCTGAAGGGGATAAAACGTAACAACACTAAAACACATTGATCTGCTATGACAAACCATTGATTTTCTGCTTTAAGATCCATAAATGTTCCACGAGTGTTTGTTGTAATAGGAACATGTAAGTTAACGAGTACACGTGAAAATCCATATCAAAGAGAGCTTGTTTTACGGAAACGTAATTGGAAACCCCACTTATGAGAAATTATTGATGTAAGGGACAAAATCTATGGAGGCATAACTGGATCCGTTTGTATAAAATTGCTAAATTCCGTGCAATCACCTTAAAAACCAATGAGATTTTCTGGTAATTGTTTCAACTGTACCACTATTGTACCATGATTACTCTTGTGTTGGTTTGATAATATAACACTTTGGCATTGAAATAGGTAATAAAAAAATGGAAATATGAGATCATAAAAAGAGTTGGATCAAAAAGAATGGTAGAGAAAAAGGGAGAATGAAAAAAAGAGATAGATGGACGGAAAGGGCAGAGATAATGTGAAAGAGGGGAGATAATGTGTTCGTGTTTATATGCTATGGTAAGGCAGCCCTTGTGACAACTGAAGCAACTGAAGGAACTTGTTACCTAAAATATTTGCTACAAATTCCTAAACGGTGATATTTTTATTTTCCAAACCATATTGCGGTATTTAAAGACTGTCACTTACATTTCATGTTTCTTATCATATGATGTATAATAATAACATCAAACTAACTTCATCCTTGTCAGCTCCTCTTTTTAAAAAAAAAATGTGCAGCTGTGCATGGAAGCTAAAAGAAAACCTTCAAGGTATAAATGTAACAGCTACATGACTGTTCATCCAAAGAACATGTGACCAGACCATTCAGATTATTCTTAAATGCCCTAATAAACAATCAATACAAAAGAAGAACGCACAGGGTTAAGAAACCACAACCTGTATCGGAGGAGCTGCGTTGGGAGGGGAGTTGATGACCCAGTTCAGACTTCAGTGACCTAATTTTACTAATGTTGTTCCTTTTGGTAGTTAGTAATTAGTAGTTTGTATTTTAAAAAACTTACACGGTACACATTTAGGTAAGTACAGGTTTATCCAAAGTTTAATGAGATTCCATTTAGAATCTTTAAGTGTTTCCCATCTTTCCCATCAATCCTAACTTCTTGCACAACAGTATTGTTTATAACCTGAGTAACGTTTTATGCACCTATTAATTTTAGTAAATGTTGGCTGCTTTATATTCTTATGTCCCAGAACAACCCAGGGCTGGCTGAAGCTCGTCTTGTTTAGGGGGATTTCTTTACTAGGGGGTGAACCCTACTCAAAGAAAAAGGAAAGTGACCCCAAAACACGGGAAAGCAACATTTCACCTGGAGACTCTGTCTCAACCCCAAGTGTTCTCAGGTACGCTAATGTCACGGCATTTTCTTGCATCTAATTTTTTTTAAAAAAAAACTATATTATGTTAAAACATATTAAAAGAACATATTGGCAGCTTTATTATGACTGCCGAAGTGAAGTTTATTTTAGATATCAGTTCTTTAAATAGAATTTGTATGATTGGTAACATAGACTTGGGTACACAAATTATTGTATATGATAAGATTTTAATTAGCAATTTGCACTATATTACGTTTTAATACATTAAAAGTAGAGAGAATTTATATAGTTCCCTTACATCGGCCGGGATTGGAAATAGATTTATAGAACTAAATACTTCTTTGTAAAAGGCCTTTAAACTTTTAAGCAATTATTTTTACACTAGAAGTGGCCTTTAGATAATACTATTTTAGAAATGGCCGGTAATCCGTACCTTAAAGGACTTTGTATTAGAAATAATTGTGCAAAATGTTTCCTGTTGACTACAATTGTTAAACATTTCTACCTCTGAAAAGTCCAAAATAGCCCATTGTGTAATTACCAAATCACTTAGTAAGCCAACAGTAAACTTACTTGAGGCTAAATCGCCGTATGGGATTATTCTTCAATCAAGGTCACTCTATTTTGGAATAAAGAGGTTTCATATAATGGCAAAATATTTTACAGGTTACGATGTGACCCTACTAAACAAAAAATGCACAAAACGATAAAATGTGTTTCTATCTAAAATTGAAGTCCTTAATTGTAACTGGAATCCATGTTCTACAACTTATTATTCCTTAGCAAATATCCTGCTGTGAAGTATGTGTCTTGTTTCTCTCGATCTGAAAGACTCTAATCTAATAGACTCTATTTTGGTAATAATTGTATTTTTCAAAGCAATAAGAATTCTGAAACAAATTAATTGTTTGAAATTAAGTCATTAATTTTAAAAGCGTGCAGAGCATGAATTATTAGTTTAAAAATTAAAGTTTAAAAGATTTGAAGCATTCGGGTGAATTTATAAATCATGTGCTCCTTCACTCTTTGTATTTAAAATTCAAATAGAAGGTTGCGCCGGTGGGTTCTCAAAGATTGATGCCATCTACTGATATACTGACACCCCAATGTAATATTAAGGATTGCAAAATCCACAAACAAGGACAGCATAAAATGATTTGCATACGCAGCAGCTCATTATAGGCACCCCAATGTAGTCATCCTACCAAGCTCGATCCCTAAACATTTTCTAGAGGGGAGGGCGGGATTCCAGAGAAGAGAAAGGTCCCAGTGTTAGGGCCATACCAAGCATCTATATCATATAATCCACAAGTAATGTTACGCTGTGCAGTGACTAATTCTGGTCTAGGCTGACTAGGCCTTGGCGGCACTCTGCTGCCAAACCGGAGCAAATCGCCCTCTTGGAAGATCAGGCCCTCCGGTATCTCACTCCTCAATGGGCCAGTTACACGGAAGATCTTTGATCTCCTCACCTGACCTATTAACACTATGGAGGCTGTGTCTATTATCTGCATTAGAAGACACGGCACATAGCGCTCAGGGATTTGATGCCATACCCAGGCCCTTTGTGTCCCAAAGGCACGGCACACCTGTTAAGGGAGCGAAGACTCCGACATGAAAGGGGTGGCAAGGGGCGCTGCTCTAAATTGAGTAGCTCAGAAGGTAAATGCAACGCTGAAGGTGAGCTTAAGTATTTATTTGTTCACTGAATGTCTTAAATGGTGTGGGAGCATACGAATGGTGAATACATGTGGCCGTATGCTGTACTTTTATAGCATGCATCTGCCTGTATCCAGCAGATGGCTACACGCCGAAGCACGGGATTAACTGTGCTACTGGAGAAGCTATTGGGCAACTGCCCGCTGGGTATTTGCATGGGGTGCTCGATGGCCAGTCCGCGTCTGAAAGCAATAGATATAGTATGCCAAAGAATATCTCCCATTTCTGAAAGTGGGCAAAAAAAGCAATTTTCGCGGCAATTTTAGGGGAAGTACCTTGTTATGACATCTGAGATTCCACTGATGCATTCATAACTACATCTGTGATCTTTCAGGTCGTTTCTTTCCAGTTTCGCAATAATAATTTTTTTATCGTGTTGCTCTTTTGAACTTTTCACATTTAGATTATGCTGGTAAAAGAGGCTTTAAACATATAATATATGAACGAGAATGTACCAGTAGTCGTACATGTTAACCAGTAAATAGTCTAAATGTGAACAAATCTGTAGTTGTAGATTTCAAGTATAAAGAAAATATATTTATGTGAGCAAACATGACTCAGGAGAAGATGAATGTAATAAAAAATGGTGAGACCATGGTGCAACCGTCACATGCAATTCCTCCATTTCTTTGCTTTTTAAATTAACCATACACTGTTATGTGTAAATATCTCCCTTAATTTAGTAGATAGCTCCCTACTAAATAAACCCTAGTGCCTTTTCTGACATCATCATATCGCTTGACTCATTCTACTGTTGTTGGAAATCCTCACCGTACACTAAAATCCACTAAAGCTTAAGTCCAGGACACTAAATAAAGAAGATGTAGGGAACATGTTTTGGTATTTACTTTAGAATATTTTTTACTAAATATCTGTGAAATAATTAAAGTACCAAGAATGTTCATTATTGTTTTTGATTTGAATTAAATTTCTGTTTTTGTCTTGTTTTTTCTAGGTACAGATATAAGAAATGTCAAATTGTTATACTTTAGAATAAATACAATTCACTTCCTTCTCTTTCTTACTTATTATCTTGAAGAGAGAGAATAATTCTGCTTTATTATATTGCAATGTTTTTTTTTCCTATAGAAAGGCAGTCAATTTCCTAAATGGAAAAGCAAAAAAAGGTTTTGAGTCGTTCTTCTACTGTTTATGCTCAATGACCCTTTTATCCTTTATACTGAAGTTTTTGTATAATGTGGAGGAAATATCAATTGCTGTGTCTAATCTCACTTAGTACTCTGAGCGACCTGCTTAATGTGACAGATGATCTAGAATTCTCGAGGTTCAAAAAATGCTTATGTTGAAAGCTTTGCATTGATATAAAAAGAGTAAAAAAAAACTTATGCAAACTTGTGTCTGCACCACAGCTGTCCATAGGTTTTTTTTTTCATTTTAAACCAGTATAGAGAAGGTGGAGAAAAACTAGCGCTAATCAGTTTACAAGTAAACAGCATGAAATAGGCAATGCTACGGTAAGTTTAAGGAAATTGCGCTGTAAGTAAAGCGGGGTGATGGTGCAATTCATCATATTGATGACGCATCACCATTTTCTGCACCATTTGGATTAATAATTGGAACATTTTAAACATAACATTAAGAAAGGAACATGGAACAGTGTAATCGTCTGATGTTACTGGGTATTCAGAGAAATCAACTTTCCAAAGACATATTCAATAATAACAGACAGGCCCGGTGGGCTGCTGGCCAACAGCGTCCATACTCACAGCCGCAGACAATAGAGTCCTGATTAATTGTTGACCTCACAGTTGGTTAATTAAAGCCTGGTTTATCGGATATAACCTATACCTGACCTTTGTAAATCCAAGTACAAGCAAATGCAATGATTACAATAAAAAGTGCAGGTCATGTAATGAAATAAATGAGAGTACGTGTAACATTTAGGAAAATCAGACCCTGGGAAATTGGAATAGTCTATATTGTTAATACTATTAAGCTGTTAAGAGTTACATATACGTTGTAATCCTGTACATCACAAATGGGTCTATCCACTGAGCACGAGATAGATTTACGTAGGATCTACTCACCCTGAGGCTATATTGCCCCAACCATACGCCAGATGGGCAACTGCTAAATCAATGTTGGTTTTTCAGAATATTTAACTCTTTGCTTATTGCTGTGGGATGCAAGGTGACATTTGTGATCTATGAAGTTCGCATCTGCAACTCATGGGTTAACGAACAAGAAGTTGCTTGTTTTTTACTCGTATAAACTTGACTCTGCAGCAGTCTGGTGTATGAGAGTCAAATGCAAAGAAGTTTGGTTATAGTTAACATGGACTTGGCTACTGTAAACTTTTCTGCCAGCTCATATGTACTCACATTTTGGTAAATTGACCAGAAAGATTGCGAGAAACTGCTCATGCATTTCTATCAATTTTTGATAGAAAGTGAGGAGGTTTTGTTACAAATTATTATTTTCAAATGGCTTACAGATCAGTGATATTTTCAAACCATTATATCTGGATGGTGAGGTCGGACACTAATGCATTGTGAACATCCATCATTGTTGGCCTTTGAAATCAAACACAATGACAATTATTATCTGAATGTCGCGTCTCTATAACAATTTAGCGGTAACCTGAAAGATTAATGGATTTATACAAAAAAGTAAATGGTTAGAATCACGCGCTTGATTTAACTTCATGCACTTAACATGTATCCCATTTTACCATTTGTATAAGTCACATAAGCTATAATTTTTTCCGGGGCATGACATTTTTATTAAAGGTTTTATATAGAAGAACATATAGTGTAACCAGATGAATAACAAAAGAAGTAGACAGAGCTTTATAACTGCCAGGGTATGACGTGTGTATTTTCCGTAGTTTGACATATGATACTATTCAGGGTACTTGGTCCTCAGCATCTCTTATCAGTGATTTGGCGGCATGTGCCCTAGCTCTGGGGATACATATTATAAGAATGTAACCAACTTAAAGCTAGTTTGGGGTCTAAAAAGGGACCAGTTCTGTAAGACATAGAAATACATAGCGACCAGATACTAAGGAGTGTTTTAAAGGGACCTTAAGTAAGCAGGTGGGCCTTCTATCTGTATATAATGTAAATTGAATCACAAATCTTCTTTACACTTTGAGTCGTGAGTTTGTTTAGTTTCTGGACATCAATAATGGGTTGTCTGGTATACTTGATGAACCAGATTAATGATTCAAAATACATTTCAAAACTATTGTTTAATTTTCTAGTTTTTTTCTAGTTTTTGCATACTGTAAGGCAGTTGCCTATTAACCATTTATATGCATTCAGCCCACTCCACTAGACAAAGTTTAGTTTTAGTTTCGTTTTTTGTCAATGCTAACCTACATAAGGGTATAAAGTACTGTATTTTAAGCTCACGGAGAAAGCTGATGAGGTTTCCCCTTTAAGTACATTTTCTTTTAGTATGACATTTCTCAAGCCCTTAAAACTTGACATTTCAAGTATATCCCAAACCCCCTGGCCTTGCTGAAGCACCTAGAGCCTATCTCCTCTATCTCTCTTCTCTCTCTCTCTCTCTACCTCTCTCTCTTCTCTCTCTCGCTGTATGACACATACCTGATTTTAGGATTAAGGCTGCTTGTAATAAAGGGTTACATCTTGTTTAATTCTAGAACCTTCTATACATTGTTGTTCTAATGGGGAGATGGCTCTGTGTCGTTCGGTAAGCTATAATTAAGGACACAGGGCAGAATTATTTCTGGCAGAAGAACAGTCTGCTAATTAAATATTATAATTTAAATAATAGAATTATAGTGTTAGGTGAAACTGCAAAAAATAGTTTTTAAGAGCAAAAAACAAAACAAAGGAGCATTTTTTATGATTTTTTTGTGCTCCAATTACTCATTTGTTTATGAATCTGTCCCCCTCCTCACTGTTTGTGTTGTTGAAGTTTTAAGTACCAGTAACAGGGTAAATATTGCAAATGTCATTAATGGCGCGCACTCTGTTCAGTTTGTGGAGGCATTTAAAGAGTCAGACCATGGTCAAGCATGATAAAGGTAATATAGAAGATTTTCTTAAGACTCATCTCCCACAGGTAAAGGGTATGTACTTAATTCTTTACTTATTCAATCGCTTAAATGTCATTTCTGAGGAATGAGCCATTTTACTATGTCAACATAAAAATAATGCCTAAAACAGGTTTGCCCAACATTGGCAGTTGATGGCAAAACCTACATACATACCTACATACCCCTCCCCCACCTACCAGAACCAGCAGTAATTCATACTGACAACAGAAATTAAATACATTGTGATAATCCTATCACAAGTGATTACAAAGAAAAAAAGGAATCAGCCACATTAACCAAGAAAAGCTAATATCTTTAGTCGTAGTAGTTACAGTTTCGTTATTGAAAACAATGTAAGGTCACAGTGAGCTGATGTAACTTTAAGTATGTAAGTTTGTAAGTTTTCCATGTTGGTCATATCACATAACTTCTGCTAAATATTCCGAATTCTAAACATTTACAGTTGTGTATTCTGATTCATGGAAATGTTAATTCATTTTGTTAAGGTAATACCAATGTCTGAAAATGAGGAGCGAGCCCATACAAAACAAAACAAAGGAGAAAGCCTTGTCCCCAGCCTTATGTCTGCATTCTTCTCTCCTCTTCCACGCATAAGGGAGAAAAGGTTGTGATGTGCACAGAGGCTCCGTCCTGTTATGGAAGTAACCAGACAGGGAAGCAGTTGTTGTGGAAGGTCGGGAGAGAACAAGACAGTGAGAGTAAATGAGAGAACGAGAGAAGTGAGAAAGGGCAGTTACCAAAATTTATTGTCCATAAATGAATGGACCAAACGCTGACAACATGTGTCAGAATAATTTTTGGTCCACGTGGACATATCTGTAATCGGTCTTCACTAGATTGCAATAGAGAAAAAGAAGAAATCTTAGTTAATTAATCCAGGTCACGCTAACTCCGATATATGCGCTGTTTTATCTATTTTTTATAATAATAATAATATATTATATATATATATATATATATATATATATATATATATAATAGCTTTATTTCCGGTGCTAAATCCAGCTGATTATTACTAGAGAGTTTTTAATTTATTTTTTATATTTGTAAGCACCCTTGCATTTATATTCATTAAGTGACAGATCCATTTTAAACTGATTTAACCATTCATAATCCATTTCTCATTGGTACTTTTCTTCTGGAATAAACTGATTTTATCTGAAATGAACTATAGCATGTAATCTACAAGATCCTGCTGTTCTAAAGCGATGTTATGAACAGGCTCACAAACTAAATGATGTTCACATTACAGCGCTGTGGATTGGCCTGTACTATAAATATATACGGCTCTCACTCTGTTCAATCTGTTCCTAATTTAAAAGGTATGTTAAGTATATTTCAGAGACAGTAAAGTAAATTTTAGGTTTCAGTGGCTCATAAATAAAACACTACAAAATGTTCCCGAAAGATGACAAAGTATATTCATTTGCATGTAATATACTCTAATTCAGGCACAAAACACAGATCCATTACCCATAAAAAATATACTATAAGATTACACCTGTTTTATGAGGCTTTGAATACTTAAGCGGTTAAGGGTGCATCTACCCTTTAACTGAAAAAATAATGGGTGGGCTGCATTTATTTATTGGTAGTGATAATTACTGACATGGGCTTAAATATGTGTTACAATTGTACTCTGGGGTAAGGCAAATGTTCCATTAGACCCTTCTATTAAAATTATTATTATTATATTTATTGCTTGTACGTTTTGTTTTTCAATTAGTGTAAGTGTTTTGGAGACCTGCTACAAAATGTTGCAGAATTGGCCCAACAATTAGTCTCCTGTGCTGAAGTATTCTCCCAGCTCCTGCTTCAACACAATCAAGGCTGCAAGAGCCAGCAAGCTATCACCAGTAACAAAAATGATAACAAAAATAATTTTAATAAACAATAAACAATAATCATACAAAACCTGAGAACAGGGAGCTAATGGGAATAACAACGTGGCCCTGGCACTTTAAGGACGGTGGCTACCTAATGGCGTACGCACGGCCGACGGCTGGAAATGAAAGGCTGCACGTTACATTTTGATGCTTACGTGGCATGCAGTCAGGCATATCCAGCCGGTGGCCAACCACTACAGGAGCATGTTGAGCAGCGGTCTGCCGGGCATTTCGCTCTTAAGGTATACATTTAAAGTTGCAGGGGAGTGCTAGAAAGGGGCAAGTGCCCCTAGGGCTGGCTTAAATTGAAGAGTGTAGGCCACTACTTGAAGCCCTTCTGAGTGTCTTCTAACAGTTCTACGTATATCTGATAAGATGTCTAGTGTAAGGAGGCTTATAAGTGGCATCTCCATGATGAGTTTAATGCACATTTTCTGGGGTTTCTATAGATTATTTTTCTGTAAATATGTTTTTTTTGGACAAGAATAGATGGAGCACATGGAGCATGTCCCCCTGTCTTGTGTGTGTTTATTAATAGGCCCCTTTGCTGGACCTGCCTTGTGCTGAGTATTACCATCCCTTCCCTCTAATGTTGGTTTTCTAACGTATTTAAGGCTTATTTTAATGTGTAAACATTATTTCATGAAGCTATATGATGTAGAGCTGTGAAATCTAAATGTAGAACTTGGGGAGCTGACAGATCTGCTTCAAGAGGTGGGTGGTAATCTGCTGCCAATGCCGCAAGTATATATTTAAGGCATAGTCCTAAATTGTGAACTCTTTGCAGACAAGCAATTTTAAACAAGATGTAGCAGCAACTTTTTAATCTCGTTAACCATTGTATAGCACCGTAGAATATGATGACACTACATAAATCGATAAATAAATAATAAGAATAATTTCAGCATTCCTTTTTAAATGTCATCGTAACTTTCCGATATTTACAGCCAGTTTAATGTGTTCTGGAACTGGTCCATGATTTCCTTCTGCTTAAAGTGGATTGGTCGCTTTTCTAAAAATATATTGTTTTGCACTTTAGTAAACTCAAGAAACTTGGGACAGCCATAGAAAAAATAACAGTTAAGTTTCCACTCGTTACGCCTTACAAATTAGGGACATCGGTGGAGGTGTCCTAATATGTCCAGCTGTTAAAGACTTTACTATTCTACAAATTGACATACATGACATACATGACATACATGAAAATTAAACCTGACAATATCAGCCACAAATAAGTCAAAACAATAAATATAATAAAAGCGCAACTTTACTGAACACTACACGGATTGTATAAAATAACAAGATCAATAACATGATCTCAGTATACTTATAAGCATCCGCATAACATTGTGTGCTCAGGTGCTCTTAATAACTTTTTTATTATTATTATTAACTTTTAGAGAAAATCATCCTTATTTATATTTCTGTCTTTATGTTAAACTCTGGGAATTATAAGGACCAATAACGTTAATCTCTTCTTTTCGCTTTTTCTCCCTCTCTCTCTCACTTTTTTCTATCCCTCTCTCTAGCAGCCAGGAAACTTAACTATCAACATTTCTAACTGAAACAAGAACAAAGGCATCTTAGAAACAAACAGACACATTAGGGACACAAAGGTTTACATATTGAAATATAGCTGATAAAATCTTAGATATGTAGTCAGGTTTTGGTTTCAGGCAATAGGCATCATCTACTACTTTGCTGTGAATTGTACAAATTCTCTGTACGTAGAATGAGTAAGAGGATGTGGATATTAGACTCGTGCATTCGGATTTGTACGGATTTTGTTTGAAAGCAGTTTGTCAATTTTGTTAATTTGTATGAAGGTCCAAAAACAGGGAGGGACCCCAACAAAACAAACAAAAACAAAGCAGAAAGCTCAGAATTTTAATATGCATTTCATTGCTTGCATTGCTCTCCCACTCACTTTCTCTCGCACTCTTACGCACTCTGTTTCACCCTCTCACGGAGAAAGAGAAGCGTTTTATTCTTGCTTCTTGAGCACAGCAGGTGAGGATTCCAGTCCAGGCGTTCTGGATCACCCAGGTATAGAGAGAGAGAGAGAGA